>DWDV01003024.1:0-10956 GCA_018245615.1 Mimoniades ocyalus | reverse complement strand
CTCTGAATAACGCCTTGATAGTCATGGGAATATCGGGCTGAGAAAAGTAATAAAACATAAATTTAATAGGATGGAAAAGGAATAGAACTAACCTAGAACTCTAATTTGATGAATAGCTTCTACTGTGAGTAAATACAAGTAAATAAGTTTTGCTATAATGCACGAGGCTATGGTGATATACTCAATACTGATTTTTATTTAATAAATTCATGACCATCAGACTATCGCAGCCCACTATTGGACATAGGCTTCCCCTGAGTGATTATGCCCATAATTCCCACGCTGGGCATGCGGGTTGGGGATCGCAAAGCACAATTTCTTATATCACTTACACTAATGCCCATACGCGGCCAGGGCACGTACGAGTAGCTGTGTTAGCGCCGAGTTTATTCGTCACTTACCACACTATATATGTATTATGGGGAAAGTATTCTTACTTTGCCTCGAAACGGATTACATTTAATTCTCACCCCCTATTTCATAGTGGTACGTTAACATAACTGGTGAGATATGGAGCGTATACGGGACTCCTTTGCCCACCTCATCGGGGATCACATTACAAATATTTACATAGAGATATATTTGCAGTTATTTATGCTTTATATGGATTTTCAAATATTTGGAGAAATATTGTTTTATATTTATTATTATTTGCCTTAATATAAGGTACGAGTAATTTAATACAAGTAGCATATCTGAGTTCTTGATGGGGTTGCAACTAAACAACGTAGGACATTGTCGGCTGTTGGACACGCGAGCATTAGTGGCAAAAATTCGTGTCGGCGACTAACCTTAGAAGGCTATATTAAATGCTAGTTTTATGGGAATAGCTCTGGACTATTTTTAGGTAGCCCTAGATTTTAAATTAAACAGTAATTTAAGAAAATGAATCAAATATTTTTCCAACTCTTATACCTGGACGCAATGTTTATTCACTGTTAAGATACGGTAATACAGCAATATGAGTGTAATACAAGCATGTTTATATGAATAACTGAAATGTGGTTATGTTACGTGTGTTTGATACTTTGAACTTGACAGTGGCGCGGACGGCTAATCCTGCGCGAACAGCGCGAGAAATAAATAAGGCTGTGTAGCACTCGTGGGTAACTCGTATTGTACTGTGCGGCCGTGTTCCCTTCCTATACCGGTTCCGACAGATACGCTTTGTATTCCTTCTCAATCCTTCGACGAGAAGGTCTTTTCAAAGAGCATTAACGAGCTATTAAGGTTGTGTATATTGAATATGCATTTAATAATTTTATTATTATTGCTTCACTTTACATTCAATAATTGTACTACTAATATATTTGCGTCGTTGGTCATGTTGGTTGCAAGCGCTACTACCGATTGTGAGGTGCTGAGTTCAATTCACGGGTCGGGCACTATTCAATTTTTCTAATCATGATTTTCTGCTAGTGGCTCCGAGTCCGGACGTGTGCCTTGTGTATGGCAATAGGCTCACCACCTTTTCTACAGTGGGACGTAAACGTAACTGGTGAAACGTGAGAGTATACTACGCTCCTTTGCTACCTCTTCGGGGATTGCAGGCGTGATGTTACGTACTATTAATATTAATTATCATCGTGACTAGATGAAGATGCTAAATTGTAAGTAGATTTATAAGTTTGAAATGATGAACGTGTGTTGTTAACCACTGTAGATGAGAAAAGGCCCGCTAACTGCAAAAAAAATATTTTGTAAGGACCACCAATAAATCACTCGATACCGGTATCGAACATACGTGATACCAGTAATGCTATAGCTATATTATTATGGTTTAGGGGCTGTAGGGATGCGACCTCACCGTACGCTACCCTTCGTCTTTACCCTTACCCTTGCAGTCGAAAATGAAATTAGTTGTATACATATGAAATACATATTATACATAAGTATAATAATGAGTCTTACGCTAATATATAATCACTACATGACTTTAGAAATAAGACTTGTTTTAATATGTATTTTCTACACATCATGGCCCCTAACTACAAATGTATTATTTCAATTGATTCAGCGTGCACATTAAATAAGTTTACCTACATATTGAAAGCTCATCGAAATCCATTTCTCGTTGTGTACTATCCAAAGAACTAAGGAAAAATGTGGAATGTAAAATATTCCAGAGCAATACAACTGTAAAAGAATCGTCGTCGGCAAATATGTATTACACCTACTAAGCCGACTTAGCAACTTTTCAGACTAAGACGCTTCTCCACTACACAAAGTGAAGTGAGAGCCTAGTAGTTTAAATTTCAGTCCGGGTATCTGAGACTGGAATCTCAGATCACTTTTAAGATTAAATATTTTACGTTATAACTATGAAAGTAAATAATGAGGTGACACGCACACGCCTTATGAATTTTTCATAATATTCTCTAACGTGTGTGAAGTCTGCCTACCCGCATTTAGCAACTCATTTATTCTGAGACCTGAGATAAATCCAACAATAGATCGATAAAACGATTAATGATGCTAAAATGTCTATAAGTCCCTGGTTATATAGGTAGTCATGTAAGACAAAAAAAATTGTATTACGGTAAAAATTAACAGTATCCTAAGACACCGTAGTTTATATGTTTACGACGAATCGTCCAAGAAAAAGCGAAGGTTATATTATATGAAAAATCGCACTGTTGATAAATACAATTTATCGCGTGTACGCATCACGGCATACAAAAGTAAAATAGCATGAAACAGCAATACGCCACAAAATGAAATCAAAAGTTCGTGGAAAAAGAATGCTGACCTTGAACTCGTCCAAGTATTACGTTTCATTTAGCAAATGCCCAATGTAAGCGAGATATCGTTTCATGAAAGACACTCCTAAGAACTCGACTGTATTATATTTTAAATGGACTCCGCTGTCTCTATTTGTCTGGCTCGGTTAATGTAGGCTAATCATAAAACCCCTTGGCTATTCTGTTTTCTTTTCATTTGCAGAAACATCAGTGCTCCATCTCAAATATGTTATATACAAATGACTTGTCAAATATTTTGTAACTTTGCAGTATTGTATAATAACCGATTTTAGAGTTCAGTAAAATTAAAATGAAAAATATATATCTGTTTTATATGAACAATGGAAGAATTTGATTAATCATAAATATCCATTATATAATATAAGATTTTTTCATTATATAGAAGATGTTAGATTCTTAACTGATCGAACGTAATTTACAAATCTTGAGTAAGATTACGTAACAATCCATGTCCAGAAACAAATATGGTTTTAATGAGGAGCAAAGACGGCCTAATTGTAGGCGGTGGGCTTGGCGGGTGGTTCTTGGTATCGTAAGTGTGTGACGTGGGATCGATACACTCAGTTTTGGTCAACACGTGGCCGGTCGCCCAGCAACGCGCGTGTGACGTAACTAAATCGTAGACGCACCCTACTGTGGGGCCGAATGCGACCAGGTATGTACGAATGCGAGTGCATTTATTATTTAAATGAATACGTAGCTTAAATCAATCTAAATATTTATGAAGGCGTACTTTTCTATTATTCAACCTGTATGGTGTTGTAATTTTGACGTGGAATGTTCGTCATCGGTATTTGTTATTCTACGTATGACATAAGCTGCGTTAGTAAATTGCACATCGCTTCTAAGTGAAATGTATTAAGGTTTCTGACAGATGACTCAATATAACTGGGCATCGTTAATATTATTTAAGTATCAAATTGAATAATTAATAAAAAAATTAACGAAATAAAAAACAACAACAAATCTCATATAAGTTTATAAAGCACTTACAGAGAAATTCCTAAACAGTTATAAGTTATTTGTTATAGAATGAGTAGTTCTGAAACGAGGTCAAAATAGAATTCGTAGGAACGCCGCATTGCGCTTGATGCGACACCTGCAGCACTAGCTCCACTCCAAGGAGTTACATCTTAAGCATATCTTGTTCCTTCGTGATTCCCTTTACACTTTTGTTTTACTCCGCTTTTACCCATTTACTTTACTATTTCTAGCTCAGTGTTAGCTAGTTTACCTAGCTTAACATATGATATAATTCTATCCCGTCTTCAGGTTATCGTCACTCTGTTGCAGCTCACTGCTGTTCATAGTACAACGCTGCACATCAAATAGGGGTTTTTGTCCATAACCCCACACTGGGTTTGGGGGCCGGGGCACGTTTCTCGCACTGCCTTCGCCTGTCGGCGGTCAGGGCATTTAGCTCTCCCTTAGTAAGGCGCCATACCGCGTAAACCCGTATAAACGTGAGATTACCCTCTTAAGATGCTTGATCTAAGAGCTTGAAATTCATCACATTTTATAAAACGTTTGATCAAAATCTTCAGATTAATTAAACACATTACAATTACAAAACAAAAGTCTAATGTCTACCTCTTTGACCATTTTACGTTAATTAAAAATGCACACGAAACACGGGTTACCTATTACAATAAATATTAAGCGTGTAGTCGTTAATCATAATAAAGCACATTCTTGATATAGAATTTCAAATCAGATTTGCAGTTACTAACGGACGCAAGAAAAATGTATTATTCACATTTCTTAATGAGTTCCATGAAAAATTCAATTAGAGATTCAGTAAACTTTTAAATTTGTAAATAAATATTATTATATTCACTCAATTCATAAATATTTACATTCACTAAATTATTAAATTTGTCTGCGGTAACATTAACAAACGATTGGTTGAATGAAAACATGTCCTGGGGACGGGTCTGAATCAATTTGAATATTGCCTTAATAACTGAGCAGTAGTTTTCTTTTATTTCGAAAATCAGATAAGATGTGTTACAAGAAGTTGTATTACGTGGTACGGTTATTATCATTATTAAATCTTGTATAACTAGATAATCTCACACAGATCTTTTCTCAGGATGCGAGTTGGCAAACTTCGGACGCCTTAGATAACATTTTATAAAATTATAAGTTACGCATATTTCTTCACGATTTTTATTAGCCCTTCACGAATATTATTTACTCTTTGAAACGCACATCATTTGATGAAGAAAGAGTTATGAGTTTTGTTGTTGCATTGTATTCAGCCCAATTCTAAATTACTATGGACTGTCACAAAAGTTGAAATACTCGTACACGTACCTACGTTTAGTTTTAAAAATTCTCGATACACTTCATTGCTAACATTAACACGGCTAACTAAAAGATTTTCATTCATTAATTCATTAAACTGACATCAAGGGATAGTATTTAATTGTAAATCAAAAAATCTACGTCGTTTAAATTAAAAAACTTCCATTTTCCCGTCACTAATACCGATGGTCGTGTTGGCAAGCGCGACTATTGGCTTTTTGTAACTTAGATTTTTTAGTCGTGGCTCGGGGTCTGGATATGTGCCCGGTATATGGCAATAGGCTCACCACCTATTCCACAGGAGGACGTAACCGTAATGAGTGAAATGTGGACTTGTACTCCTCATCTTATCTCCTGGGGGATTACAGCCGTGATGTTACGTGTTACGTTACAAATACCGATTACACTACAAAATACTAACCCCAAAATATTTTTATCTAAGCAGCGATTTAAGTTCGTGACACAACGCTATTTATCTAAAAGCGCAACTATTTCAGAAAGCGTATATTATAATAACTAGCACGCAACAAACTAACCTAACCTAACCAAGGAAATATATTGCAGGAATGATCGTTATTTTGGACGAATAATAGGTTTTTAAATTAATAATAATAGTTATTTCGATAACCAATTAATTTATTTATCCATAATTATATTGGAGCCATTTATATAATGTCGAAAATTATTTAATTGATGAATATAGATTAATGGATGGATACCTAATGTGTATTTAAAATTAACCCGATGGTAAGCTATCCTTTTGCTCATCCGTCTTTATTCGGTCTAAATTGAGAAGAAAACAGCAGCTTACATTGTTTTTATGTAGAGACAATCGCTTGCAGCAAGCAGCACTCACGAGAGGCCCCTGTAGTCTGCGTTTGTAACTATATTGAATTGTTAGTCCAGCTCATTTAGTTATTAACAAAATGAATATTAGCTATATATATTAATTAATAACGGCACTTCGGTAGTTACTTGCTACATGTCCTATTCTGAGTTATTATAAACCACCACACTGCAGTCCAAGTTTCACGGCTTTTATATTGTAGGTAACAGCTTGCTCTAAAGTAAAGAAATAAGTCAATGGTACAATTTGTTTACTAAGCACAGTATAACTTCCGTTCGCCGAAATTGGGTTACAGTGTCGTAAATAATTAACGACGGAACAACGAGGTACAATGGAACGTGCTACGCAGACGTACGCGTGTGGTTGAGGCACATGAGTATAACTCGTAAGCAAGTTAGAATGTCTGTGAGGTCTGTTACAGACCTACACAAAAATCTTTTATTATCGCCTCAAAACGTAAAAACTTACTAAATTGTCTAACGCAATATTTTGTTCCGTGAAGGTACTGAACAGTGAAACGTAACTTTGACTAAATATTGTTTTTGTCCCTAGAATAATTTGTCTCATACACGTATGTGATGAAAATTACTATGTTTAAATATTAGACAGTAACATATGTACACGGTTTTGTCCAGTGCAAAACCAACGCTGCACCCACTTTGACCGTGGATCAGTTGACGCAAAACAATCCAAAGTTCGGTCTGAAAGTTCTGGTTGCCTGTCATAATGTGTACTGGAAGTTTCCATCTCAGTTCTCAATAACAGCAACATGTCTGTGACTAAGATCGCACAGAACGAACACCAACCTTATACTAAATGGACTACTGTTACTGAGAGTTCTAGTCCCGTTGCAGTAATCTTATGCGTCTTATGAATAGCCTATAACAGCCTATATTAACACAACAAAACTTACTGATAGTAAAATAACTATTCCTGCATTCATATTTGAGGACGATTGCAAAATTTTAATCTCTTGAAACTACTGTTTTAATGGACTTATTCTTACAGTTTTTTTTGAGGACGACTGCAAATGTTAATCTCTTGAAACTAATGCCTTCTGGTTTATCACTTAATATGATCTTTAATTATTACTTAATCTGATTGAAATTAAAATGTATATTTATTCGATACGAAAAATTATTATTAGATATTTAATATTAATTGTCGAATTGTTGTATCTTGATATTTTAATATCCATACTGATAATAAGGTTTATAAAACTGTAACAAGTACTGTGGTTCATTTGCAGTTACAAAATGCAATTTAGTTGATATCACATCTTTATACGCAAATTTACATTACACACATATTTATCTTACATATGTAACGGCTATATCCACAAAATATCCACAAAAGATACTTCAAAGCACCCCTACATCTAACTAAGGTTTGAGCTAATGATAAATGTAATAAAAAACTATTCAGAATGATAACGTAACAAAGCAAGCACGTCATCGTTCTAAGGCTTCTTATGTCTCTTTTAAGCGTACGCAAGCCTGGATGGCCATTGGTTAAGTCAGCAGGAAATGGTATTAAAGCTGGATAATAACCGCATAAACTGTATCATGTATAATTCTGCTATGTGTTGTCATGACATCTCATCAGTCGTTGATAATCTTTACCAATGGTCATTTAATTTACTTGCTCATACTCTTCTATAATATTAATCAAAATTTTAAATTTACTCAGAGGATAATTGTTGATCTGTTTATTCTGTGCTGTAATTACATAAAATATGAAAATTAATGTTTTTTACAAAACTTTACTGTATCTGTACGTTTGTATCTGTATCTTTTAACGGCTAAAAACGTTAACTTCACGCGTGTAATCCCCGAAGGGGTAGGCAGTGGAGTGTAGTACGTACATTCCCACGTTTTACAAGTTAAATTTACGCCTACTATGGAATAGGTGGTGAGCCTATTGCAATACACCGCGCACATTCCCAGACTCTGAACTAGTACTAGAAATTCTAAATTAGAAAAATCTGATAGTGTATTGGCTAATAATTACGTAAATTAATACTCAAAAGTTCAGGTACCCATATCATGCTCTGTCACAATGAATGGAGCCAGTGCTTGTTTTATTTTTGTTAAATTGTTCTCGTTCGCCTCCAAGGTTCTTAATAACGGACAATACCGTCTGGAGTCTTTGCACCGTCAAATATCAATTTAAAAGCATTTTTATGTAAGGGGATGAAAGAATGGGGCAGCTTATCAAACTTGGGGGAACGAAAAGACTTAGGTACAATATGCAATTTCACTACCGTGTTACAAACATACGTTTTTGTGGCATACTCGATGCTTCCGTTAGCCTAATAATTAGAGTGAGTACTATGATAACATTACACTATCTCTGAGGCCAATATTTTCAGCATAGCAACAAGTATTTAAAATAGTTATTTATAAAATTTAATATGGGACAGATTGCGTATTCGACATCGGCAATAACCGTACCGTATTATTTATGTAATAACTTACCATTTTACTATTCCTTAGTGTATGTTTATGCTACTCGTATTTAACGAGCAAACATTAGACGTGGCAAGTGAAAATTAAGTTATAAGGCAGACTCGTGAATAAGAATTCATTTCATGTATTACATAACCTAATAATAAACCTAATGTATGAAACATAGTTATATCATATATCACTAAAAGAAAATAAAAATGTCGACGTGAAAAGTCACTGATTTAATGTTCGTCCGTAGCTCCTTTTAAATATACGAGTAGCTGCAATGATCCTAGACGTGGATCGCGGGCGTGGGGGTTGGCGGCACGCAAACCCGATACCTATCCACGATAATATTTCAATATTATACAGTCGGGCGTTGAACTCCAAGTATTTTACTTTCGTCAAAGTTTGCATAACGTAGCGTTTTCAATGTAATCGAAATCTTCATACATACTACAGAGATAGACACCCTGGAGCTATCTGTTGGACAAAATAAAAACGAGCACGCAGTATAAAGTACGTTCTCTATAAGATATACTGTTAAGTTAATATATACATATATTTACATAGCACGGATTGGAAAAAGTAATGTAAAACGAGCAAAACTTATTTCAATTTTTCTTAATTTATTTAGCACTAGTATGTATTGAAGTAATAAAATATAATAAACGAAATTCTTTACAGTAAGAAGTAATGTTTCTAAGTTACTAGTGATTGAAAACTATTTCTTATGAGTGACTACGATATTTTCGAAAACAAAAAACGCGCAATTTATAAATTTATTCTCAAGTACTTCATTATCCCGTAGAGGCTTGAGTATTAGCGCCACGCATTGTGTACCAAATGGCATTTATCTTATCGCATAAATCTATTTAAAGAGAATAATCCAATATTAGATAGTGAGATCTTGCCGTGCTGTTGACATAAGTGTTGCTAGCTTATGATATATTTGACAATGGGATTTCTTGTTAAAAAATAAGTGCACTGTTTCTATAGTTAGTCATGAAAAGTTTTTAGTGCTTATTTTCCGTTGGAACAATTTTATTCAGAACCAACAATTTGACCTCATATGAATATTAACAATAACATACTTAACAGTGACGATATAAAATACTGAGATTAAGTCAAATACGTTTATTTTGTATACCTTCGGATATACAATAATTTATATTAAAAATGTAACGGATCGGAGTCTGTACATAGAGATATTTTTGAAAAACTACTATTGCAGGTCGTACTGACTGCATCCTTGGTCTTGTGACTGCGTCATTGTACGTTACGTTTACGTTTCACTATGGAATAGGTGGTGATTCTATTGCTATGTACTGAGCACATATCCAAACTCCGAGCTACTACTAGAGCCCGATCCGGGATTTCAACCCGGGATCTCTAGATCGGTAGTTGCACTTGAGACCAACACGACGAACGGGGCAATTTGTCTTATTATCTAACTGATATATGAACTATGGACGTGTTAAAATGTAGATAGTACATGTAATAGCAAGTGGTGATTTCCTGTCTGGATCTTCTAACCATGAGAAGTATCCGTTGACGTTAATATTTTTTCTAGGTAAACATTTCCCCAGAACGCTTTCGTCGTGGGAATACGCTGTCAAAGGTTGTTGAAACAAATAAATGCAAACAATATAGGCTCGTCTAAAACCCGTACTTGCACTCTCTAACGCACTGTGGACAGATATGACCGGCTCGTCTTATCATGGTAACACGTTTCTAAGTCTGTAGACATTCACATGGCGAATTATAATTAAGTTGTATCTAACTTTTGGGATTCTATCCCCAGGTAGGGCAGAGTATTATTAGGTTTTCTTCTTGAAATCTCCAGTAGTAACCCGGAATCTGGATTTATGCCTGGTGTATGGCAACAGGCTCACCCGTTATGATGGAATTTATAATGTAATTGGTGAATCGTGGGGATATACTACATTCCTCTGGCGGATCTGTCCATCCCTTCGGGGCAATACATGCGTATTTGTTACGATATAACTAAAAAATGTTATGATATAACTGACAGGAAAATTCCTATGATCAAACAGTGTTCGCTATAAGTAAATACATACTGCTTCATGTAGCTGTTTCGAGAAGAAATATATTATATAACGAGAATAATGAAATTTTCCGTTACCTTCGGATACCGTGATCGTATCGTAATTTTGATACGACACACGTTATAGGCTGAACAATAAAAATGAAATGCGGCAAAGCACAGCTTACGTAAAATTAAGAAACGTGCGTACGGAAGGGTTACATTTATTAAACTACCTAAATCATTAAGTAAAATGGTAGATACTCTTTTAACTGCGATAATGATGCGATATGTAATATATTTCTCTGTAAGCCGCAGTACTTTCAGAGTCTAGAAAATATTTCTCGACGTGCGTAACTAACGATGTGGTATTTCAAATGAAATAGTGACAGAATGGCCGTCTAGCGAAATGTATCACTATTATATTTGGAATAAAGTGGTCACTATGCACGTGTAAAACGACTATTCAACCAAAAAATCAAGGTGGGAAATTCGCCAAAGCTCAGACCGCTGTTCAACACCGCCACTTGCAGGTGAGATTGGCAC
>DWDV01003023.1:0-10956 GCA_018245615.1 Mimoniades ocyalus | reverse complement strand
TACAATAAAAACAAGGTAGGCCCTAAAACACTACCTTGGGGTACGCCATATGTTATTTCAGCGTCCTCACTAGTGTACTGACCAAGTTTTACCTGCTGATATCTATTAGTGAGGTAGTCCTTGAAAAGCTTAAGAGACGTCCCTCTTATACCAACTTTTTCCAATTTATGCATTAGTAGTGGGACAGAAACAGTGTCGAAAGCTTTCATTAGATCTAAGAAGATAGTTAAGCATTTCTGTCCATTATCTAATTGATCTACCACTAATGCTGTCATAGAACCGATTGCATCCTCACAAGACTTGCCTCGCCTGAATCCAAACTGATTGGGAGATAATAAATTAAATTTATCAAAGTATTTTAGGAGTCTATTATTCAATAACTTTTCAAGTATTTTAGATAAAGCTGGTAATATTGAAATTGGTCTATAGTTGCTAACATTATCTCTATCTCCTCCCTTAAAAATTGGAATGATTGTAGATTTTTTTAATCGATCAGGGAAAATCCCCTGTTGAAAACATAAATTAGAAAGGTGAGTGATAATTGGAATTATTTCATTTTTAACATGCTTCAAGAATCTACTAGATATACCGTCCCATCCAGGTGCGCTATCAGACTTGAGGTTCATCAGTATGGTCTCCACCTCATCAGCGCTCGTATCCAATAACACAAAAGAATTAGATTGTGATGGCAAGTTATCAGGAGGTGGTATGTTTCCTGTGTTGGTTAATTGTTTCGCTAGATGTTTTCCAATATTAACAAAATACTTATTTACAAGGTTGGCTGATTGTTCGGGAGAAGGTTTAACATTTAAAAGGTCTGAATTCTGGTCTTGAGTTTTGTTACAATAGGTTATATTTTTAATATTTTTCCATAACAATTTGTTATTTGAGACCGACTTAGCAAGTAATTCCTGCTCATATTTACGTTTTAGTTTTTTTAAAAGATTATTACAGAAGTTCCTATATCGCGTATATGTTATTTTTATAATTTGGTCATAAGGCTCTTTTTTAGTTTTTTTTTGTAATTTGTTACGATTTTTTATGCAGCGTAATAGGCCAGGAGTTATCCATGGTTTAATAATACGTTTACTGCTTGGGACTTCTCTAACAATGGTACACATTTTTAATGAGTTAGACAAACATAGTATAAGTTGGTCAGTTAACAAATTTGGATCATCATAGAACATAAGGTCTTTTAAATTTTGCTTTTGTAAAAATTTTAATGCTTTCTCAAAATGAATTACAGTGGAAATTTTGCTTGAATTTAAATTGTAACCTTGTAGTATGTTGTTACCTTCTGTTTCTTCAATTCAATAAATTATTTCATAGCATATCTTTATCTGGTTTTATGTTAACTAAAAATGTGAACTTTTTGATTAAATTACTATGTACCTATACTATAACTTCTCATTTATTCATTTTTAAAGTGCGTTTGTATAAGTTTAAGTTCCAGTTATGTAGGCTTTTAAAATTATCTAGTTGTTTAGGAGGGGCCAAAATAAATTCAGTAATACCAGTGGTAAGTCGTGGACTGAAACGTAGTATAGTTTCAGATGTACGATATGCGCCAGTGGGTTGGATTGGCAAGGCGAGTAGGGTGGGTCCACCTTCGTATAAAAAAGGATCTCGAGAAATTCTCGACCCTTTTTATACTAAATAGGTAGCTAACACGGCCTGAGTGGAGTTTCAATAGATGCTTTCTCGACGGAAGAAGCGACCTGTAAAGAATCGACTCGAGGGGACCAGTAAAAACCATGTTCTTTATATACATACACCTTACAGTATTCGTGTGTAGCGCGTGTCACTGAGTTTTTCCTTTTATTTTTTACGCTTGCCCTCTTCGGAGGGATGAGGTAGAATTCTTTTTAAATTGGAAATGTTTTCTAAGAGGATTACGATTTGCGGAGGTGTGCGCCGATTTTAGCTATTGGAAATAAGGGAACCTGATGTTGAGTGGATGCTTGTTGTTCAACATTCTTTGTTCGACTTCGCGTTAGGGTCATTTTATTGCTTTACAAAAATTTGCTTACAAAGAAGTGAAGAGAGCAGCCGAGACACAGTACTGTAATAAAAGGAATATTCTTTAAATTCTGTGTATAGTGTTCGTAAAGTATTAAGGCATTAATACTATACGAAAACTATACACAGAATTTAAAGAATATTGTTAAGTTACTATAAATGTCAGTGTGAGTGTTGTTACTTATAGTTAGTAGGTAGGTACATACCTATTTGCTTACTAGAGGTTTCTTAGAGACGAAATGCTACCCTAGAAGACCAAAACGATTGTCTATGGAATATATAGCGGACAGCAATCGTATAGTTTAGATTGAAATGCAAATTATAAGAATTGTTTCCCGATGGAAATACATGCAGCGGTCTTTATGTCTTGGGCGAAGCGTACCTATACCTTATCTGTTACTTTCTTCGGCATTACAGTTTTCATAGAAAACAAATTGTCACAGTAAAAATACTTTTTAAATAAATCCCAAACATAAAGTTGAAAAAGAAAAATTTAAATATGTCCTCAATTATACTCTCCTGTTACTTCAAAGTTTACCCATTAGTAACGCGTTTTCGTTGTTCACATCGACTTAACCTACAGGACCGGGCAGCGAGGGGGCGCACTGCATAAAAAATATTTTTGTGCGAGGGGGCGAGACGGCAATTTAAAATGTTGAACCACAATTGAGTTTTACACTCCTGTACATGTGTCCACATGCCGCATTTCGCGGCCACAATACTACCTATTGTGGCTTGTGGGACAGGTGGTCACTTGAAAATAAAGTAACTTCGACGGTTCCATATTGTTAAAGACGGATATGTCAATTTAATTTAATCGGCGCTAATGTTAGTTTCCTCAGGTAATTGACGTTTACAATTATTGATATAATCCGCACGTGTCGCATCGTCTTTTACTACTGTACAGTTAATAAAAGCATTTATTTTCCAGTAAAGGTAAGTAATCTCTGGTTTCATATTGTCACATGTCACCAGAAAAGTAAAAGATTTACGCGGTATTAAGATAATTTTACTATTACGACTACATTCTGGACGCACATAAAACCATTGTAATGCGACTCCGGTCATTATTGGTGCGCGAACTGTTCCAAAATTACACGAGGCCATCTCATATTTTATTTTCCGGTTTTATTATACCGATGCCGTTTCATGATACACGTGTTGAATGAATACACAAAAAAAATTAACAGTTTGTATGTTTTTAGTGTTAGTGCTAATTTGTTTAAAACACGTGCCTGGATTCCATTTGGAGATACGATCAAATTATGTGTCGAAGAGCTAAATATAAAATTTTCAGTAATCTATCACGAATACAAATCAAATCAACCATGGTGCAAGGCATGCGGTTTCTTTAGCTGCGGGCGAAGCGTTAAAGAGTATTGAAGTCGGAGTACCGTAGCCCTGTGGTAATAAAAGAGGTACATTATAAATCGTAAGGGAGATATTGTCCACGGTTATTATAGTCGGAATGTTCGCGAGGCGTGACGTAGTTAAATCTTTTATTGTTTTTTCACGACGGCATCTACATTGCTATGTAATAATTTTGCCTAGTACGTACTAACGGGAATGGTATGGTACGTGTATAACCCCAATGATGTCTGTAAAAGACATGGTTTATTCTCTAATAATCTGTATCATATACCTATACTTGACGGTACAGCTGCAGATTACGATAGTGTTGGTGGGACATAGGTACGTATATTTCATTACTTATGTAGTCACATTATATTTAGTTACGACCCTTGTATCCTTCAAGTACCGGTTTGGAGAATTCATGCGACATAGAAAACATTTTTTTTTAACTTGCGCAAGTTTCCTCATGATGTTTTCCGTCATCGTCATAGCAAGTGATATTTAATCTTAAAAGGCATTTTTTTAAGAGATGTGCGCTATGTATTACACCCAGACCAGAACTACATTACCTACATATATTACAAATTGTTAAGTTAGTATCCGGTTTTTATACTCGTTTGTACTCCTTATGATTGCAAGTGTTTTCATTCTTTTGATGTTTTATTCTATACGACAGTTGCATAGCATAGGTTACTAATAAATCATATAACAGAATACCTACTTAGTATCAGCGCTAACTGTGATAAATGAGAGTGATTGATCGAGTGTCCTGAGACACGTTAACCAAGTTGTTTGACTGGAACAAAACTAAAGGGTTGTGGACGCATTATCGGTATATGATGGATGAGCACAAGCATCTATTGTCTTCGCGACTAGATTTTGCCATTAACGCTTGGCAGATTTCACTGGTCACAACATTAAGTAAATTTTGTGCCTCTTATATTTATAAATATATTCGACTCTTCTAAAAAAATTCTAGTTGAGGCTCATTTCTCTGAAACCGTTGTCACGAATGGCATGTTAGTAGTATAGCACCTAGAGAAGGAGCGGGACCTAGCGTAATGATGTAAAAATATATTTAAAATATTTGACTCATGTGTGCTGTTTGGCTAAGTGACCTGAAGTGACTAGACATTAGTGGCACGATCAATTCCATTACCATAAAGTGACTCAATGAAATTTGCTTGACTGTAGGCGCTGTTATGATTAATATTTCAGACGTGAGTGGCCGTGACTAACCGACCGGGTATCTATCGTTTATCTAATTGAATAGACGCAAAAAATTGAGTGTTCATCCGAACATCTCTAGTTTTTTTTATCTGCAAATAACAATGTAATTTATTATTAATAACATCAAATGACGCTTGTATTTCCTTGAAGGAGTTTCCAGAGGAGTGCCATAAACTCCCACGGCTTACCAGTTACTTTATACCTCCCATTACGGAATAGAATCATATTTGATTGATCTGATTTTAAAATGATTGAAGAAGGGTTTTATTGTGTGCACATACGTATGCAATTATAAAAAGAGTACATTGATGCGGGTTAAGAAGAACAAGCGAATGTTAGTAAGATATTGCATGCAGTTAACATCTGCACGAGTAAGTGTAATATTTTATATCGGCCAGCGTCAGGGGTGGACATAGCACAATCCATTAAAGCTGAAAAACACTTGAAATTCAGCGACTCATACAATAAACATCCGTGTGGTAAGCCGTGACATTTTTGCTGGGGAGGCCGAGAGACTCGTACATTTTTTACAACACTTGTGTGTGGTTCTTTACTCAAGCATCATTATTCCCAGGAGTAGTTTAGGTATTGAAATTAGTTTATGGGTGCGTGATAAAATATTTTAACTTGGCCTTTAGATCTCTGAAATTATTGTTGTAGGTAAGATTTCGTATAAAGTAGATACCTAAAGAACACATTGATGTATTGTTTTCACTATTTGTGGAGTTAATTATTTGACTTAGGAGAAAAAGGACTTTTGTTATTATTAGCCTTGTTATCACATGTTAGTATGAGTGTAGTTTGTGTTAATACCTATATATCAATGCTATGAAAAATGGTCATAGATGCGTTGTTACTCCTGAGAACTTAGATGGTCGCTTTTAGCATAGATACATGTGGATTCCTAAAATACTTTTCACTTTGAAACAATTAGTTTTAACGCGATTTGTTTCAAGAAAAAAGTAGGTGTAGCGGTGGTACTTCTCCGAGTGAATTGTACCTAACCCTATGCACAACGAATGCTACAGTTGTACACCAAAAACAAGTTTAAGAGTAACAATTTTATCTCGGGCTTTAATATTTTCGGTGAACAGCTCCCGGTTTAGGCTTATTATTCTGCGCATAAAGTGGGGAATATTTTACCCGCGAGTTCGCCGTCGTCAGGGGATTTTGAGCGGCGGCCGAAAAAATTGATGCGACTTATCTCGCTTGTGTGCGTGTTTTTAACCCGCAGTAATCGTATGAAATAACTTATTTTGGATGCGGAACATCGCACACATCTACTAATGAGTTGACATGCTCTTAATACGGTTTGGTGGGAGTGTGTATTTACGATGATGGAGAGTTTGACTCGAACTGTCCATCATCGATGGAAAATAGACTAATCATCATGAAAGTAGAAGAATCACCTTTGCTTTTACCTACTCTGTAACCTGTACTCTGTGAGGGACATGTCGTGTACCTAATAATAATAATATTCACATATCATACAAGTCTAAACATCCCGCCACGCATTGTACGCATAGATTGTTTTCTTTTAAGTTTAAGTTCATAATACCTAAAATTTAATTTTAGTGATCCACACAAGGTCTAAGTTCTCGTCAATTAGATACTTAAAAGTGAGTGAGTATTTTGCGATTGTGCATAAATCGTTTATTCTTTTACAAAATTCGATACACGTTATCAAAAGACACAAAATCACTAAATCCTGTAGTTAATTTTTTTCAAGAACTATATTTTTATGTATGTATGGTTGTGATGCCCACCCCTAATTTAACCGTCTGCAAATACTATTTCTTACGCTGAGGGAAATTAACATTTGTTACATATTTTCTCTTATTACTCATTCAATGAGAAATTCACTGCGATTTTAGGGGAAAGCTAACTAACTTTTAGGTGTACAGTACAGTCTTTCTAATGAAATAAAAAAACGTAACATCTCACCTGTAATCGCTGGAAAGGTAGGCAGAGAAGTGTGGTACACTCGCACGTGTCACTAGTAGTATGGAGTCCCACTACGGAGTAGGCGGTGAGATGAGATGAATTGCTATATATATCGGCCATCGGCCATATATCCAGACTCTGAGTCACTACTAAAAATCTAAGTTAGACAAATCCCACAGTACTCCGACTCGGGATTTGAACCCAGGACCTCTCGATCGGCATTCGCGCTTGCAACCAACACGAGCAACGACGCAGTCAGTCATGTCATTCACGAAGAAATATGAAATCATTCAATCTACGAGTACAAGCATTCGTTATAAACATTTGCTCATTATGATTAGATCAACAAGTAGGTACTATAATGATTTATTAACAAGATGGAAGATGCGTATTAAAGATTCCTAGTTGGTTAATCCAAGTAGCGTTAGTGATAGGTTGCCCGTAGGTACAGTCGTTAGTGGTACAGATGCTTAGAATAGCTACTTGAAAGGCTTACCTGCGCAAGTTCTAACAGCGTTCGTCATCGTTTGCTTGTAATGAATGTCTGTTTTACGTCCTTCCTGCAGTTTTATGTGCACGCCCCGCTTGAATAAGATATTGCAACAACAATCTCATATGTAAGTAACGTACGTTTCGCCTTCATAAATGGTAATGCCATTAAACGGCCAAGACAAACGTATAAAGGCATAATAAGTCAACTTTGCGTTAATTTGTGTCGGTGTCAGTCTGCTTGATAGATATGTCAGCGGAACCAGTTTTTAATGTTTATAAGTTGCAGCAGCATTTTGTGTTCTCCCATACCCAGCAGATGATTGTGTATTTTATCCTGTTGATTGCATTGCATTTAAATATATAATAGTATGGATTTAAAACTGGACTTAAAATATACGTAATCACGGTCCATGCTGTAGAAGCTAATAATTATTTATCATTTAGATAGTAAATTGGTTATACATAGTTTAACAGAATGCTTAAGTATTATGGTAATTTAATATCTTGACTGATTTCCTCGTTGGTTTAGTGGTTGCAAACGCGACTGCTGCGCGAAATGTCCTGAGTTCGTGCCTTGGGTCAGGCAAAGGATTATTGAGTTTTCTATCTTGAGATTTCTAGCAGTAGCATGGAGTTTCGATTTGTGCCTGGTGTACTCGTACGTTAAAAGGATCACTTTATTAGCGACATGAGATGTACCTATAACATAACTGGTGATCAGAATGAGTATTTACTGTAGGTACTACTCTGCCATCCTTTCTGGGAAATACAGGCGTGATGTTATGTAAACACACTGATGCTATATCCAGGAATGCTTGTTTTCTAAAATATTATTTCTGAGAGATTGTGTTCGAACGAACTAAATAACAATAACATTAAGTTCATAGAAATGACACGAAGAAAATAATACAGGTAGGTATCACCATTATCAGGTAGTATTACCTACATTGTGAGATTAAATTTATAATTACATACGTGCTTAATTAACTATATTTGAAATTAAACATGATAAGTTAATAGACAAACGCGACAACGCAAAAAACATAGTAAATTTATTTCATTATCGACTTTTACTCGTTCTTGTAAGTACTTCTTGAGGAAATTCGACGTATCATATTGATTTATGGGGACACATTCCGATCCTTATGATTAGGGCTCGAAGGTTGAAATCTTCAGTATTAATTTTCATTTTAAGTAGGCACAGTATGAAGAGTTCGCGCGCTATTGAACACTTAAGCGAGTGTTCACAAGTTATATTCTCTTTCACATCTATAAGCTGCTTGAAGTGCTTGAAATGCTGTCGACTTTTGCATCATTCGTTTATCCATTGTTTAATGTACCTAATGGACATTCTGTATAACCTTACGCAGTTCGATTTTGTTCTTTAATACTTTCAACAATACCGAGCATGTTCATGACATGTCAAGTTGTTCACGTTAAATCTGGCCCAATTTCTGTAGCGAAATATTCGGTTTGCAAAGCCTATGGAATGATGAATTCATTGGTGTTCAATTTTATTTCCTAGTGAAACATTTTGCTTTATCAATTTCTGGTCAATGAGCGATATTTTTCTTTGATTTTTATAACTGTGGCAAGTGCGACAGTAGCGGCGAGCTTTGTGCTCGCCGCACGATCCCTCTCCCGCGCCCTTCCTCCGCCCTGCGCATCTCTAATGAGTTCCATCGGATCAGGGCTCACACTAAGTTGTCAGAGAAAAATACGAAACTAACAGTCTTGCTGTTGATACTGTTAAATGTAATTATGTATATATTCATATAGTAGTAGTATCTAGTGATGTACTTTGTATGATATAGTGAAGTTTGTCATCGGATTGTTACACTAGATTCTTATTTGGGTTTTGAAAAATTCTTATTTAGATGTTTCAATCAATTAAGCTTGACTTTTTTGCAATGCCTCTCTTTATATTTATTATGAAAATATTCTGCATGTTGTGTTAATTTTGGTCAAATGAAAACTAATTAAGACTAAAGCGAGACACTTTTCGTTATGCAAGTATTCTTTATTTGGCAAGTAAAACGTGTTTTAGAATTTTGCGCCCCTGAGTTCTCTGCGGCGCCGATGTCACCTGTCATCCATCAGTCTGGGACGACGCGCATGCGCACAGCTCGCACACGGGCGCGCGCACGCACACTGCCGCACGTAAACAAATTCAAATTTAACGGTACCAGTGCGGAATGCAACAAAACAGTTTGCATTCCGACTCGAATCGTCCTCTAGTTCCAGTGACGGCCGGTGGCAAAAAGGGAAACGCTATTTGAATGGAATGCAAACGGTGCTTGAAATGTTCTGAACGATTACCATACCTCTAATTGCGAGGTTAAATCACAGACGTTGAAAGAATTACTCAGGCTACTGTTTAGATTTATAGTTAAGATGTTTTCTGAATTACTCCATTGATTTATTACATTGTTTAGGTGATTAAAGTAATAAATAAAGTACTTAGTAGGTATTTTAATTTATCATCTTTTGTCTTTCATGTGACATCTAAGTGCCTATTGATCATAACGTCAAGCATCATATATTGACCTTGAGAAAAACATCCAACAGACCATTTATCCTATAGTCTCTGTACGTCATCGCTTCCAATAGCCCAAATTAGCATACCTACTTATATCAGGCGCCGCTAAATTCTGCTGGTGTCGCTACCATCAAACAGCGTATCGTCTCCGATCTAATTTCAACTTAGTATTCAAGAAAATACAATTCATTGTTATAAATCATCAGAAGTATCAAAGCTTGATAGTTCGGTAAGGGAATCAATTGTATCTGAACCGTATTGTCTTTAACATAAGGTTCGTTTTAAATTGAACTAAGTACACGTGTTCGGATCGTCAGACACCGAACTTTGACCCCACAGTAATGGGCGCAAATTGATCGTAGAAGCAAATTTTTCATCTCATTATGCGGGACAAGCGACGTGCGTGCGTGTTGGATGCTGGAGTAAAATTCGCTTGTGGGAATATTGTATGAAAATCGCAAAACTGTACAGAAATGAGAAACTAAAGGGAGTGTAAGTACTAAGTATTTCAAATTTGAGGAATTTTATAATATACATAAAAATTACGAATTTTAGCGCCGCATTTGGTACCTACTACTGTATTCTGAGAAGAGACGTGTATTAAAGGTTGGAACGAAAAACAGGTTTATGATGACTATTCTAAAACTTTCATCGTATTTATTAATAGTCTTATACTTAGCAGGCCTTTAATAATTTGCTTAGCAAACCTTTAGTAATTTGAGGTAATTCTTTCTTAAAGCGAGCATTGTTACATATGTACTATGGTCGAATACTTAAATAGCATAATATATTAGTTCATGAAAACAATTAGTTAATCAGATATCAACATATATACATTTTTGGAGTATAGATTTTCTGTTTAAATTTGTTGAGTATAAATGCTGTTCAGAAAAATATTTTAATTACTTAGTAAAGATTAAAAGCTTAAAGGCTTATGTTTAATTTATAAATTGAAATATTCATTGATTTTCTATTAGATACACTGAATTACATGAAAACGTTAATGAAAAAACAATCATTAAAAAAATATTTATGGAAATGTATTGAAATATCGACATCAACGCGAGCAAAGCTGCGGCATTAAGTTAAATATAGTTATAATTCAGTTCTCTTTCCTGGTCTTATCTAAAATTACATTTTATGTAATTTATGTTCAGTGTTCAGTTTTCTCTAATACTTAACGTCTGAGTGTTTTTATAATACTGCCTCGTTGGACGTGTTGGATGCAAGTGCGAGTGCCGAACGGGAGGTCCTGGGTTCGATCGGGCACTACTAAATTTTATAGTTTAGATTTTCTAGTAGTGGCTTGGAGTCTGGATATGTGACCGGTATATGGCATTAGGCTCACCACCTATTCCATAGTGGGACGTAAATGTAAC
>DWDV01003022.1:0-10957 GCA_018245615.1 Mimoniades ocyalus | reverse complement strand
AACACGGTCGGCGAGTGTTAAGCCACATATGCGGCGTAACGACCTCATCTCGACCGCGTTTATTCTACTTTCATCATTTTTCTTACATACCCAGCTCTCGCTTCCATAAAGTAGCGTTGGAGTAAGCACAGAGTTGTGTATAGCCAACCGAGCCGGCTGACTCAGTCGGTGGCAACTCAGCAGCTTATTCAACGCTCCATTCACACTATTTCCTGCAATCACTCGTCTCCCTATGTCAGTGGTGTACCTGCCATCTCTGCTAAAACCCCATCCAATATATACAATTTCATCCACTTGCTCTAGCCCTGTATCATCAACCAGTACCCTTGCAGACGTTCTTGTCTCATCTCTTTCAAATACCATAACTTCTGTTTTGATCGCATTCAAAAAAAGAAAAAACGTGTCAAACATAAACACAAATATAAATAAGCTATAGGTATCAGTACAGGAGTGCCTTGAAAAGATTGCAAGGTACATGAGAAACGATGCATCCTTACAAAATATCCAATCTTAACTACAGTCTCTGCTAGTCTGCGTTGAATGACCTCAACTAAGTCTGTTACTATAATTTCCCCCGTCATACGACGGGCGGCCTTCACGCCCATGTCTCCAATCATCTTGCGATCAATCATGTTTGTAAGCATAAGCGGAAGATATCTTACCTAATTATCTGTATAAAACGTGGGAACCTCTACTAGTGTGAATCTAACAATACTCATTTTTTGTTGCTTTGCAGATGCCATGACTAACGCGCAATTAAACTAGACAAATTTATTTGGTCGGGCGATTTAGTGATCACCTTCTGTAATCACCCTCTGGTCGATTTGTAATGTTTAGTCACCACTCAAATGAAATAGTAATTATATATGTACGTATCATATTATATTACACACATATATCTGTACCTATAACTGAATAAGTCGCAATGAAGTAACAAAAATTATGCAACAATTTAAATTTTAAATTCGTAATATTTTAAATTTAAATGTTGCAATAACATAAATTTTAAATTTTTATTACAATATTATATTACGAATCGCTTCCGCCCAACACTTGTGGCAACCTATCTGCTACATAACTAGTAGTTAACTTGAATAGACATATTAACTGTTAGTGCTGGACCTTTCGTATCTTAGAATTAATGCTGCTTAGGATATATTGAACGTACAATAATGGATTTTATTAGGGTCACTAGAGAACCCGGACAATTCCATATTCCGTTCAGGTTTCCGAACAAAATTTAAAGGTATATAACTACAGTGGCTGAATTATGCACTATTGGTAAGTAAATAGCAAGTCACGGAATTCGACTATGGTGTAACACATCTTTCTTTGAGACAAGACGACGACGGACCCATGGCGATGGCGTCCATTAGATAATGGTGATGTAATGAAGTATGGGATCAACCGCGTACAAAATTATCTTATTGAACTATGCCACCGGTATCTAATATTAAAGTAAGTAACATCACGTCTGTAATCCCCGCAGAGGTCGGCAGAGGAATGTAGAACACTCCCACGTTTCACCAGTAACGTTTACGTCCCACTATGGAATAGGTGGTAAGCCTATTGCCATACACCGAGCACATATCCAGACTCCGAGCCACTACTAGAAAATCTGAATTAGAAAAATTTAGTAGTGCCCCCGGGCCTCCCTTGAACGCAGGGCCTCCCGACCAACACTTGCAACCAACACGATCAACGAAGCAGTCAATAGTAGAATGGGAGTACCCACTTATATGTTATTAGTCAAAGATTGTAGCAAAGAAATTTTGTTTATTAACATTAGGTAAAGTTATATTAGCAGGATGAAATAATTTCAACATACGATTCACACAAGTATATACCAAAGATACATAATAGTTTTAAGTATATAAATAGATCATTATAGATTACAAGAATTTCTGTCTGTAATAAGTAGTTTCACTCGAATTGCAGTTGTTGCCGCAAAACACTTATCTTATTGTTAAACAACAGTGCATTGACCGCTTTACACTCCTAATACAAAAACATTTAATTTGAAGTCTGTCAACGCTTGTGTGAGATATAATGGACCTGTGAGGAGACGCACGTAGACATTAAATAGTCAGCATCCTCACATTATCAACTCTTTCATCATTGCACTAGTAGACGGGGGTCTACTTTCAAAATGAGAAATAATTAAACCATAGTCTGCCACGCTGGCTACTTGTGAGTTGACCGACGTTAAATGTAATGGCGGATGTTAAGTGTAATAATATCCTAATTTATTTTGAGTATGTCGTGGATTTCCAAGTATTATATTAGTGACGTCACGTAGTCATTTACTTTTCTGTAACCTTGCAACCAGACACTATGTCTCGATTGTAGCAGCGATCATTGTCTACGACCAGTCTGAGCAACGACGATCACGTCAACTTCAAATAACACTCAGACTCTAGGATGTACTTCACTAGCGCCTATCGCAGCGACGGTCTTCGTAGAGTTCTCGCGGACATCGGATAGATCCGATCCCAGTCGGACTGTCCTGAGAAACTAGCACGAGTTAAGCCGGTACATAACATACATGTTTAATAGTAAAATGGCCTCATATTTGTTTCACGTCTGTACATTCTGCTACCTGTACAGTTTTTCATTAGGTATATGCGAAATAATAACATACATAGGTTCATTTTAAGAACTTTTTACTTAGTATCTACATACGTGTAAGATATGGGATGTTCTACCTTTCTTTGAGGTTTATCTGAAGCGCTGCAATGTAGGACTCTTTAAATAAGGCGTGAACAGAGTTTTAGTTAAAAGTTAGTAGGTAATGTTAGCAACTTGGTGGCGACCACACCGTTAGTTGGCTCGTCAACCTGTTTATCAGGTTACATTTGTTAACAAAATACGTCCTAAATACGTCTCTAAATATAACTAATTCAATAAAAGCCTAGGAAACATTAAGGCTATAAATAATTCACTCAGCCGGCTACAGGCGGGCAGGCAGCGTTGCGTGATTTAATAATTCACAAGTATTTAAAGGAAATCCGTTACACTTAAAACGGTACTCATAATTTGTTTTAATCGATATAGCAAAACCGAACCCAAGTTTTAGAGGCACGCGTAATATAGTTAGAATTTAATTAACACTCTATTTAAACAGGATGTTATCTTCATTATATTGAACGGTCCGTTTTTGAATTAAAACTTAATACACAGATTAATGAGTCACATTCTCTATGGGTGATCTCCGTCGCTTGTCAATTTGTTCTTGTAATCCAATAACCACCTGGTTTCATAGAAATCAAGGAAGAAACGGATATTGTGACTTCGAAAAGATGTTACGCCATTAATTTGTAAATCTTCAGCAATAGGAAATGCACATCTCAATCGTGAACCGTTTTACCGTCCAGTGGTAGACACAAGTCTCCTCTCGGGAGTGACTTATGACGGCCACAGTCTGCCACGCTGGCAAAGCGCGGGTCAGCAGACTTAGATACACATATGAATACACAAAAGTGCTAAATAAATTGAACCTACACTGCATCATAATGTGATCAAGACCAATTGATTGTGTTAAATAATTACGACTATAGCTGCTAAATAAACTTAATTCGATATTAATCAGTTTCTAAGGAATCGGGCTGGTGATAGCCATGCTTCTCATTTAAAAGCTGCACAAGCGGCGTAGCAATAAGGGATAAAAGGCATGACATGTTGAAGGGAGTCTCAAAAAATTCGCAACGTCGTGCGTTTATAAAGTATCACGAATGTATAAGAAGCGCTTCAGGTTAATCAGAATAGAGATATTTGGCACTCGCTGCTCCCTGCCCGCCCCCTGACGGACCTGGCGCGACTATATAGCACCATTGACATAAAAAAAAACATGTATTATTATAACTTGCGCAAGCGCATGCGACACTTGCATATTATGTAGCATTTAGTACTTCAAAATATAATAGATACCACTAAAGACATGATTTTATAAATAGCCCAACATAATGTTTAACCATAATACAGTGAAATTAGTGAAATAACTATAAGTTAGTATGGTTACGTTTCAATATTTAATTCAAAATCGTTATTTGCAGGTCCACCCCGAGCCGGATGTCATCAGCAACCTGAGGTGGTCTACAATCTCCGTTTGGTTAACGAATTCGGAAGATTTTATTTAAAGAGAGTATAAATAATTTAACGTTATACTTTGAATATCAAACTGATGTCTATACAACAATGCTTCTAGAAAAGTTTGAATTTGCCTTAAATGTAAAACACTAAGATTCCACGGAAATTGGAATGTTGGTCACTGTTAAACATAATATATGCCTCCCGTAACAGAATGGAATTTTGCCTCTGATCCCCAGTTAGACGTAAAGGTTGGAGACTGCATCACGCAGCTTGTCGCGCCGCACCGCCGCCGCTCCGCCGCCGCTCCGCCGCGCGCCGCTACAAATGTAGCCTGACAGCCGCTTGGCTACACTTCCAAAATAAGGACGAGTAGAGGAACACCTTATGTTACACTGTCTGTCTCCCTCATTCTCTTAACCCATCAAAGGCATACTAGTTATGTCATAACACTGAATTCTATCATTTAAAAATGTCCTCACAATTTTGAAATTTTACAGTATAATTTCGAGTGGATCTACGGTGCTGGAGGCACGGTGAGGGGTAGAAAAAAGAATATAATATGCAGGAGTCATCTTGTCACTTGCGAGCACTGCACTCCGCCT
The DNA here is from genome assembly GCA_018245615.1 of Mimoniades ocyalus. Lineage (NCBI taxonomy): Eukaryota > Metazoa > Arthropoda > Insecta > Lepidoptera > Hesperiidae > Mimoniades > Mimoniades ocyalus. The sequence goes on along the minus strand of DWDV01003022.1, from coordinate 6,266 downwards.
AGCTAATGACCTGTGCCGGCGCTCTCGCCCGCGGCGCGTGCGCCCGCTATGACGTCATCACAGCGTCTGGTTCACTTCTGCGAGTTGTAATGTCCTATTATTTTTCTCGTAAAGACAAAGGCGCCAACAGGATTAACCACATCCCGATATAAATAAGAAGAGAGAAGAAGTAGGAGAAGAGAAGAAAGAAACATAATAGGGTACGCCGCGTTGGCAGTGTGGTTAGCTGGTTGTGTGACTCGGGGAACAACCACTAGCTCCACTGCCCCCGCGTTGCCCCTAGAACACGGCGCTGAGACAAACAAGATTTTTATAATAAAAAAAGCAAAAACGCTTTAATTCTTATTGTATATAATAACGGGTTCAATCTCCTAAACCGACGTGAGTGTAGCGAAGGACGAGGCAGACGCACGTCAGGTCCGCAGGTAGAGGTATGCGAGCCTTGGTGCTCTCTGCCTACCCTGTAACGCTTGACGAGATATTATGTTTCTATACATTATTGTTTAGCTAATCATTACTGCTTACTTCTTAAGTAAATAGCAACACTGTGTGATATCCGCTCTGTATGTAATTAGTGTTTACTGTACACACCGAATTAACTGCAGTAGTCACAGTGTAACCAACATCTTGATCATCTTCAACATGTCTCAGTCTTCCGCTGGACACAGACCTCCCCTGAGACCTCATAATCCCCGCACTGGGCATGCGTGTTGGAAAACGCAGAGCACAGCTATTCATTGTTTATTAAATAGACAAAAAATATTGTACTTATTATTACTGTGTATATATTTCTTTAATTGTATTCTAACACCCTTGAATATGTAATATATTAAAGCTTAAAATATACGTTTCCTAAATACAGTACATTTATGTACGTATGTAGTATGTAAATGCTTATTATATAAGTACCTATTTGCTTTACATATGTGAACAGTGGTGACAGTAATAAATATTCTTATAAACACCGCATGTATTTTATTTACAATACGCCTTAATTTCTCGTCAAATTTCAATGTAATTTATATTAAATCATTGCGATACACGAGCGAAGCGAGAATAATAGAAGTTTGCATGGGAATAATAAAATGATACTCAATAATTCTTATTTCGATTAAATGACTCAACAAATGCGTTGCTGCCACTGAACACTTATCTTGGAATTGCGCATAAACTGACTACCCTCACTTTTCTCACACTCCGCACTAGTTTACACCTGGTACAAGGTCCTACAATTGGACTTTGCTATCATAGTAAAATATATATTCTTCCTTCTCTTAGGCATGCATCTGATACTAAATTATACAGACTGCTAATAAACATACACAATATACTGTTCATATACTAAACATATATCTTATTTTAGGAAAAGTATAGAACAAACTTTCATGCTCATCACACAATTACTTAATCCGCGTGGAAATCGAATCCATAAACACCGGTTCAGCAAAGTCGATAGCTATAGAACTAATAGGTAACACGGGTAGATAATACGTAAATATAATGTAACATCACGCCTGTAATCCCCAAAGAGGCAGACAGAGGAGTGTAGTACACTCTCACGTTTCACCAGTTAGTACTACACCCCAGTATGGAATAGGTGGTGAGTCTTGTCGGGCACGTATTCGGACTCCGAGCCACTACTCGATAATAATATGTGAACCTTGTATATTCCGTGATCCGTAACATGTGAAGAATGGACATTTCTGACCACGCTTTCCTTTTTCGAGTAACACTGGCTGTGATATATCTAAGTTTAAAAAATGTTTGCCACAGGAATATCCTAAAGGAGATATAAATAGCTGAATGTCGTTCTTGTTATATAAGTACCTACGCTGGTGACATGCGTTGCCACTGAAATAAAGCAATTACCTTCGCTGCAGCGGCGGGAAGCAAGCCAACGTGGCTCGTGGACACGTGGTGCTGCATTTAATTATATGCATCCTTATTTGTACCGCGCGTGCGCAGCAGCCACGGGACGGCCGCCGCGCCGCTCGCGACACGAGGTACAGCTCCAAGTAGGGCTATCGACCACAGTGATAGCAAGGAACAATGCAGTACACATACCACCATTTAGTTTGCCGCCTAAATGCGGTATAACAATATGTGCCTACTTCCCCGATGTAAACAAAATAGAAACATAGACTTGCTTATTTTCAAAATATGTTAAAGTACATATTCAGATATTTGTAAATACGAATGTTATAACAATTCAGGTTTGGTTTATTGTACCAAAGGACAAATCGATTGCCTTTCGTAGATTAGGTAGAGTATTGATCTTGAATACCTAATTAATTTCATTTTTGCCTTGAGATTTGAAACTGGTAATTTATTGTAGTTACTCATTTGATCTAGTTACTTTTCGCGTCACATAACTTAGTCATTCATTACTGTGTATTATACAACATTGTACACACTGATACTGTGTTACGGAATCAGTCAATTTGGCGAGCCTCGGCTGCAATTATTTACCTACCAACTTTAACTATACGTGACACGTGCATTATGCATATCTATAATGTACCTACATAGAATAATTACGAACCCATCGAACTAAAAGAAAATGTATTTATGAGTCCCTAAACAGATGAAGAAAAACGTAGATTATTTTTAATTATAAATTCCTGCAATATGGATATCTTTGTATGCCTCAAGTCGGTCCACTAACTACAAATAAATAATTCTTAATGTAGTAATGAACTAAAGGAACCTAAATTTTAAGAATGGGTTATAAAATGAGTTGTCAATGTTAAAGAACATCAATATGAATAAAAATATATATAATATACTCCACGTTAGGTCAATCAGACGTGGTACGGAGGAAATATGAATCGTAAGCTTTGTAAGTGACTTGTTATAATGTTGAAGTGTGTCTAATTCGGCGATCCAACACCCAGCAGTACCTAAGTATTAAAGTAACAATAAAACAAGGCAATATTATCACATTGTTTTAATCATTTCTACAAGTAAATTATAAGTTTGGAGGATTATATTCAAATAATATATAGTACAGATTTTACCACGTAAAAATGCGATCTTAATTATAAAAATATTATTTTCTTACATAAGTTAGATTTTTTTTTTATATAAATTAATATACTGAACACAAAGCTTATAGAAACAGAGAATTAACGTAAGGATTTGGCATTTTGATGTTAGATTATATATCTATAATGTAAAATTGGCGAACTTTAAATTGATTAATGAATTTATCCGCTAGTATATGGAATGGAAACTGTTCAAGCATATTATAATTGCGTGTTTGTTGTTAAAATGTTGGTTAACGGGAGCAATTACTAATGATTGGAAATAAATACTAACAATGAGTTGTTCTCTTAAAATATTTAGGCAAAAAGGTTAACTCATGGCTGATATACCTACTTAGTATCTATTTCAATACACATGTGTACAATAAATAAACCTTATTTACATGTATGTAAACATTGTGTCCCCAAATAGTTTATATACTCGTAATTCTCAACAAAGTCAATGCTATAAGATAAGTAAATTCAATTAATAACGTACCGTCACGCCTGTAATCCTAGGAGAGGTAGGCAGTAGAATGTAGAACACTCCCACGTTTCACCAGTTACGTTTACGTCCCACTATGGAATGGGTAGTGAGCCTATTGCCATACACCGGACACATATCCAGACTCCGAGCCACAACTAAAATCTAAATTAAAAAAATTTTGTAATGCCCGACTCGGGAAATGAACCCAGGACTTCCCGACCGGCAGTCGCACTTGCAACCAACACGACCAACGAGGCAGTCATGTCAATTCAATTAATATAATGATAAAATTAAGTTCTCTATTTCTGCCTTAGTAGTGTGACTTATACAACACCGGGCTAGAGTTCTTTAGAAGGTGCACAGGAACAGAGCACGAATCAACGAGGAACTTCCTTTGCCTCTATACCGGTTGTCGAGAGATTGGATCTACAAGACGCTGGAATTAACTTGCCACTCGCGAGGAATGCGCTTCCCTTCCCGCTATCTGAGACCGCGTACCAATGGCTGGCAGTGGCACTCTCGCCTTGTACGCGTCCGTACTTCGCTATGCATCATCATGGCGAGGTGACAACTCACTTAACTTCTGCGAGTTATATTTAATAAGTAACGACTATCGGATTAATGTCTACAATTTTTACAGATAAAAAGAATTAATCAAAGCTATATTGAGGAAAATTACGAAATTACTTGTGAATGTGAATATTGTGTATTACTTGTGAATTATGTTTGATATTAAAAATGTATGTATGTTCTCAATATCATTATTATCACATCATAACCTCAGGTTCCTTCGGGGAAGGAAGAGAGTACAGAGTCTCTATCCTTACAAACATCTCGGCCCTTACAGACCTGACGAGATTCTTTATATTATGACTCTTCATACGAGTACATGCACGTCGGTTTCGAAGACTATTTAATTTGTTATTATTAACCAATTACGTCAATTAAAGAAAAACTCAATCACACTTCTCCCTCATATAACTTCAAACATTCATACTAAGTATAGATACATATTGTTCTCTGCTATAGTAATCAAACAACTCATAAACTTCTCATATGCAAATGTCGAACTTCTACATACTAAATAGGTACATCTTCATAAAGATTTTTTTAAGTCCAAATGTAAAACAAATGTGATGATAATACAAATATTAATCCAAGGTTTGAATGTCACCCTGACCGACGTCCCGCCAGTCACGTTGATTAGTCAGTGGACGCACAAGACAGAAGTAATTATATTGATATAGTAAAGGGCGGGTTGACATTAGCCGAGATGTAGAAATAAATAAATAATATCATTAGGCAGAGAAATGCCTTGACCTTTTATATGCACCTATAACGCTTTCTTCATGACCTTTACTTTATTTATTGCTATCTTATAATGTAACGGTGAAGGTAAACATCGTGGCGAAATCTATACCCATTAGAGTTTAGTGTTCTACATAATGTGTTCCAAAGCGCATTAAGGTCTACCAACTCGCACTCGGCCAGCGTGGCAGACTATGGTCTTAGGTCTTCTCGTTCTTAGAGCAGACCCAGATCTTCAACTATGATTAGAATGATGATAGTGTGATATAAAATGTTAAACAAGAATAAACAACTGGAACTATTGTAACGAATGGATGTACCTAGTACCTAAGGTAAAATAAATGCTATATACATCAACATATTATTATTATATACACAGCCACACTAGGCTCTAATAATGTCTGTATCTGTAGGGTCTATAGAAGAACTTTCGGTCTGTAAGGTTTTCGTGACTGAGCCTTCTAGAAAGCGAGTGAACCAAAATATTATTCCATCCCGTTAAGCAATACTTATAGTCATAAGCCATAGCCATTCAATACACTATCTCTATTTGTTTTTAAAAGCGCTATCGGCGACTGCGTAATTGAGATGTCGATGGCGGATAGATGGCTATAGTTCCATTACATCGCCGCTAGGGGTGGCGGGTGAATACGCGGGCGATAAATCAATACGAAATGAAGGGATGCTGCGAGTGCATCTCTATCACACCTATGTATGTATTCTGCCGCCCACCGCGACTCGATGCCAACTGCGTAGTTGCCGTACATAGCTCGGACACCGCGTAGGCGTTCTTTAAAAGGTCATGAATTCAAAGGAAGTTATATAAAATTGTATACTTTCAGATACTGGCTTATGCAGGAGTCAGCAGTTTCCGACCTCAGCGCGCGCGCGTAAACAGAATGATAAATACAGCAGTACGACAGCTAGTTAAGGATTAAGATATTTTGCACTCGAAGCTCTCTGCCAACCACGTAACGGACCCGGCTTGATCATATAATAGTAATATCTTTCTGGAAAGCGAACCAAAGATAATTCTTGTTAGCGTAATAAGTAGTTATAAAACGAATAGGTACCTACTTATTTTAATAATAGACCTATTTTGGGCCTTTATTCATTCATATCTTTGTCTTCATATAAAAGTTCTTTATACATAACTTTCAAGGCGACTCCTTTAAAGATAAGTCATTAAGTTTTTCATAAATACACGAAACTTGCATAACAAGATATGAAAACGATTACATAATAAACAAATGTAGGCACTTGCTACATGCTGCAGATGGGAGGCGAGAGTAGGAATCAATAGGTACAGACGACACATATAATAATATAGATTATTTTAACAATCTAGGCAGAGAGCACAGAGTACCAAATATCTCTATTCTTACACACCTGTAGTGCTTCGTCCACATTCATCACTCTCTTCATACACACAAGCCGGTTTCGGAGAC
>DWDV01003021.1:0-10957 GCA_018245615.1 Mimoniades ocyalus | reverse complement strand
GGACCTCCTGTTCGACAGTCGCACTTGCAACATGGCCAACGAGGCAGTCAAAACATAAAGTCATACGGGTCATAACTATTATTATTATTATGATAACCCCCTTGGGCTGGGTCCACGTCCATATCAACGTGAAAACAAGACGTAAAAGTAGGCAGAGAAACGACTGCCAAAATAGCCCATACTTATAAATCTGTCATTCTTTTTTACATTCAAACATTGATATTCAAATAGTGACATATTCAGTGCTATGAACTATAAGAAGAGAAAATGAATTCATACGTTTTACATTATAAATATACTTTACTTATTCAAATGTATATTTATATAACAAATTACACTCCCGCCCTTGGTTCATTCGGTTCATTGGCATTTAGTCAGCCAAGTGTTAGACCTAGTTATGTAGAAGTCAGTAGTCAGTAGAACCATAAGGAATAAATAAAAAATAAACGTAAAATTGGGTCGTGACGAATTATAATCCATGATAAAATTAGTGGCTCAGAAAAACTACAGTTTTATAATAATTTATTATATTTTAATTTCATGTGTATTGTCAATACGTAGTTATATTGTACTAGTTCGAAACGTCTGCACACAACAAATGTGTGGCTGTTGGCCAAGTAGACAAAACTCAAGATAACCACAAGTCAATTGTATTTAACTAGAGCATTTATTTTATGGTATCCTCTAATTGTAGTTTGAACAGGTAGACCTACTTTAATACTAACAAACGTTAATAGAATATTGACCTAGTTCTTACTTCTTTCAGAAGAAAAATGGTCAGAGATAAATACGGTTTAGCAAACTACATACGCCTTATACAACATTATGGAACACTCTGAGATGTTCCCATATCTCCAGAATTTTATTGTACCAAATGACTACTGTTCCACTTCGCTGCTATTGTTTGCACATACATAACACTGTTGGGCCACAGACGTCCCACAAACCAAATATTAATATCGACCAAATATCAACATATTGCTGCAATTCATAAACAAAGCACTTTTAAGAATAAACCCATTAATATACCAACATATTTAATCCATTGACCAGACCAAAAACTAGCACTAACATTGTCTCGCAGTAAACGAGCAATGGACGGGAGTACACACCGGAAGTCCATTATCAAGCGGGCGTTCATCTCGGCGCGGCGCAGGCGAGGCACGTACACAGCTGTAACAGCTGGGCGATGCGCGGACACGTCCCTCGTTAGAGAAAGCAGTGGGACACAGCTGATTATTTATAAGGTCTCGTTAAAATACAAAGTCCATACAACTTATTCAATCCTGTTATTAAATGTTTTGTAAGAGTTACACATGACTGAGAATTAATCAGGTTACACTCCCGTGTGTTTTTTTCGGGGTGACCCGATTAGTTTCGGACCTATACGAGGCCCTTCCTCATGAGCTCCCGCCGTTTGCAGCGAGGTCGCGGCGGAGATCCTTTTATCGTCCCGGTTGGACGCAGGTATCATCTCCCTATGTCAGGATTTAGGCGATACTCATTTGTATATGTAATACAAATTATCACAAAATCGTCACGCCTATAATCCTTAAAGAGGTAGGCAGAGGAGTGTAGTACACGCCTAAATTTCACTAGTTACGTTTAAGTCCCACCTAGAAATCAGTAGTGAGCCTGTCGCCATACACGGGGCACAAATCGATTGAATGTAACAAAATATATAACATCTTGGAAAAAAATTACGACAAATCATGTTAGTTAGCTTAAACACTAGTTATCTTGTGCTATAGTGACCAATTAGCTGTTAGACATGTCCATAGAAAGTACTAAATACACGTTTACATCGATAATTTAAACAACGCAGTTTGACACCGTACAAATAAATTTAAAAACGTAACAAATAACCCCCGAAGAGGTAGGTAGAGGAATGTAGAACACTCTCAATATGGAATAGGTGGTGAGCCTATTGCCGTACACCCGGACACATAACCAGACTCCGAGCCACTACTAGAAATAAATTCAACACGACATATAAACTGATTTGATTATTATAATTTAAACAAGTTCACGTTAAACGACGATAGCTTACAATTAAATTTAGTGGAGTAAAAGGTAACTAATGCTTACGTACAGGTGAGGTATCTAGTTAACACCACACAAGTACTTGACCACGCTAAGAACATTGTGAGTTCGACGCGCCATATTTGTCGCTCAAACTTGAATGGCCGCTATATAACGGCGTCCACCGGAGCTGTAGTAGATTCTGAAGAGATCGAACATTCTCTTACTGAATTTGTTTCATTACACCGTTATATAGCTCTTTATGATACGTATTAATTTAAAATGAGATCATTAAGATATTCATTAATGTACAATGAGCACGCTCGGTGTTCTCTGTCTGCACCGTTAGGGGACTGGCGTGAGGATGTAAAAATCGTAACGCCTCACGAGATATATGAATTTAAAATGAGATTATTAAGATTGATGAATGTATAAAGAGCAGGTCAATTCTTTAAGATGTTTGTCACATGATGCTGTGGCTTTTTGTATTTATTTATTTATTCATTTGGTAATCCAAAAGCGTTAAATACATTATTAATACATCATTTACTTACAACCTAATAGCTAAAACGGATTACTCTGATATACCTACTGACGTATATGTGTGTAACAGACACTATGTGTATGAGTGTGTGTAAATGCGACTATAATAATGAATATTAAACTTGACATACAGTAATGTCTTCAAGACACGTATAATGCGTGCCAAGGCTCCATCGAAGCCTTTCGTATACCAATAAGAACAACATAGACTCATAGTAAAAATTATAAGAACAATCCAATGCTTCGAACATATCAGACAGACACATAACAAATAATTTATAACTGACTCGCTGGTAACATAAATTGCAACCTTTTTTTATACTCATTATAACAAATATAATTATCGTATCGTCCTATCATTAATCTTTTACTATCACGTCCATTAGCTTTAATACTAGCAGTAGGTACCTATAACAATGATTAAAAAACACATGTCACTGAGTTCAATCAACCATAAAAATATTTAAAACGACCACAATACGTTTAACCATTATGTATAGCCGAGACCTACTATAATCAGATATTACCATACGGACACGTCACATAACATCACGCCTGTATCCCCGAAAGGGTAAACAGATGAGTATAGTACACTTCCAGGTATCACCTAGCATGTCCTATGTCCTATTATGGAATAGAGAGTGATCCTATTGCCATATTCCGTACACAAATCCAAACTCCGAGCTACTACTAAGAATTTAAAGTTAGAAAACCTTATAGCTTCCAATTCGGGGAACGAACGCGCGACATTCCGCTCAGCACTCGCTCTTGCCACCACTCGCGACCACTGAGACAGTCAATACTAAAATTGCCCGCAAAACACTTATACCTATTCAATGCATCAGAAGTATCATCGTTCGAAAGTACCATATCGATTAAAACATGTATAATTAGCATAGCCAGTGTTTACGAGCACACAGTTCGTGATCGGACACCTGCCGGTCACGGGTGAGTGACGTGACCGCTGACGCGAGCACCCGCTTCCTATGTCACGACACTGAACCCACCTACACCGTGTTTATGTGGGCTGCGTCCTGCTAATGTTGAACAATGCCGCTACAGGTCGGTGCAGCTGCGTTAGTTTAACAAATCTGCAATGTTTGCTAAGCGGCAACACTTCGGAGGTATTAGGTTTAAATACTGGAACGAAAAGGCGGTTGATAATGTTTTGCTTTTATATAGAATAAATTTTAGCTGTGGAAGTATTAAAAAATAATATTTTGTCTCACTCATATCTATAGATCCAGATGTGGTTCGAGACGAAAATAAATCTATACAGCTTATACGTAGATCTTTCCTAGTTAACTATCACTAACATTTTGCGTACCCAGTTAAAGGATTCAACTCTATATAAAAACTTATTGTTTTTTTTCTGTATTTGTACAAAATTTTGTCCTACCTATAATGGAGTGTTTTGGTGGTAGAATAGCATGTACAACTAACTTCAGTATAGAGTATAAATATTTTTTATAAGCACCATTCATCAAAGTAGACCATAGAAAAATAAAGACAGAACAGCCAAGTCAGATCTGTGTGTACACAGATATCTGATATTCGGTATTTTCTGCCCACCCCGTCAAAGAACTGGCGTAACAATATAATAGCAATAATAAAATAACACTTCATCATAAGACATATTTGAGTTAAAAGAATTTTTAACGGACGCAGGTAGACAAAAAAATCATAGATACGTTAACACATATTATATAGCTTAAGAGCTAATAATAATATCTTGGAACATCTCCGCACACGGTCACCTGAACCCAAAGAAAGCATCAAGAGACCTTATGTCATGGTAACCAGAGCGCATATAAACTACATGTATAGATATATAGTTATATGTATAGATATTTTATACACCCAGACACACAACACGTACTTGTACTCATCATAGAAAAATTCATTCTGGGTGGGAATCGAACCCACGATAACCGGCGCAACAGTCAGCTTCCCTAGCCAGTTCGCCAACGGGCCAATGTCGTAATATTATCAATATTGACGCAACGATATGATTGGCAACCCATTTGCACGCTGTTGCCATGTTAGCGTATTTCAAAACTAGCTACGATTACGGAAATAAAAAACACATTTCCACATATTCAACACGCGCAATCGATGGACGAGGATGGATATTTCCCGCATCGGCATGCGCCGGGACGGGCGCTTCCCGCATGGCTAAGCGTGCAGGAAATAGGATTGGTCGGACCAGTGATATACTGTTTGACAGTGGCAACCGTTATTATGACTCCTTCGCTTAGAAAAGATCGCTTTATCAGCTGACAGGCCACAACAACAATAGAATATTTGAATAGTTCATAAATAAAATATTTCACACGTAATATTGAGGTTACGCTTATGTATCTATGTATTAATGCGAATTTGTTCATAAGACTTTTTGTATTTAAATGAGAATATGCTACTGAATGATTGTCGAGTTAAAGTTATAGTTATAATATTGTTTTTTATTGTATAACTATGTAGACCTATGTATTGATAAGCAGGAATATTGTACATAATTTCTTATGTATGTCTTTCTGTATCTTTGTCACTATGTACAAAATAAATAAATAAACAATAAAAAGTAGTTAATGATTGTTTAATCCAAATTACTATCGGTAATTGATTGTTAATGGATTTGAACCCTATGTATGGCGATAGGTACATCCTCTATAACATACTCGTAGTGGGAAGTATACATGAGGTGAAACGAGGAGTGTGTCACACTCCTCTGCCTGCCTCTTCGGGGATTACAGGGGAGAAATTATGTTACGTTACTGTAATTTTTGTAATTTGGCAATTCATCAAGACAAATCTCAAACCACTTTGCGACATTCTGATGCATGACGTAGGTAAAGATAAGGCTGTAATGCAAGTAATCAACACCGTCCCACAGAAACATTTATGCTGGTGTCACGGTATCATAATACTTGACGCGAGAAGTGTTCTTAATTGACGTACACACGAATTACTTATTAAGAAATGTTTTATCTGACACATGAACGCGTTGGCTATTTGTGTAACTACTGCCGCCAGATACGCATATCGTAATGTTAAATACGAAATAGTGCAATGGGAAGAGAAAACGACTAAAAATTTTATCATCTGTTCACTTATTGTTTTCATAACATTTTATAACTATGTATATATGACAATATCATTTACCCATTGAGTCCGCCCTGTGCTATGCGTACTCATTGATTCACAGTACGTAACCACTCGCCTGTAGTCCCCGAAGAGGTAGGCAGAGGGGTGTAGTATGCTCCCACGGTTCACCAGTTACGTTTACGTTCCACTATGGAATAGGTGGTGAGTCTATTGCCATACACCAGGCACAAATCCAGACTCCGAGACACTACGGGAATTACTATTCTACTATGTACTGCTATTTGCTAATGAACAATAAGGAATAAATAAATATTTTATATATAGGTACATATGTAAAAATTTTAACACAAAGCCAGTGCAATAAAGTTTATGTAAGCCTAAAATGAATGTCCTGTGTTGAATATTTACTTGTTAAATAATCTACTTTCTGAATTCGTACCAGATGTACATATAACAAAGCTTTCTCAGTTACATATGTTTCCGATCGGGGTTTCATCTTGAATATTGATTCAACGGTGAAAACAAAGAGCGTCTAACACATCGTCGTAAACGGAGAAAGTTCAAAGCGCTTTCTGAACGAAGTGTTAATGTAAAAAGCTATTAATAGCATATGTATTTACGTATGAACAACTTATTACATACATAAGCTGCCTCGTTGGTCTTGTTGGTTGCTAGCGTGAGTGTCGATCGAGAGCTCGTAGGTTCAAATCCCGGTTCGGGCATTATTGGATTGTTCTAACTTATATTTCCTAGAAGTGACTCGGAGTCAGTGCTCGGTGTATGGCCATAGACTCACCACCTAATCTATAGCGGGACGTAAATGTTACTGGTGACTAGTGTACTATACATCTCTGGCTACTTCTTCGGGGATGACAGGCGTGATGTTACGTGTTTTTTTGTTACATACATAACCAAAATGCTTCATTCTTTGTTTTAAATAAAGTTTTCAAGAATTTTGTTACCTTATTAACTTCCTTAACAATCTACGTTAATTTGCTAAGCATTTTACAATATATTTATATGGTGTTAAAATGTAAAACAACTTTTTTAGTCTGTATGCAATTTCGGTCGAAGAATTCAATATTCTGAGAGATCCAATATTGGAACGAAAAGAGGATTGATGTTGATGAGCCATACATACAATTCATCAAATCCATGCATACATATGTATCTAGAAAAGACTTACATAGCAAATGAATTATTCAATAAACACATCGCTTTACGCAGAGTCAGCTAATACAGCGATACACATGCCCAGTGCGCTACAATGTCATCTCGACAATGGTGCGTCAAGTAAAAGTTGTTATCGGGAACACACGTTTTTCAATTCGCGCGAACAGACTTACAGAAAGTATTGGCACGTTCACCGCTCGTGTGTTTGCGGATTATCGTTAGCAAATAATCGTTAATATTGTGTAACATAACATGACGTCTTATTTGCCCGAGGGGGTAGGCAGATAAGTGTAGTACATTCCGATGATTCCCCCAGATCCTGATGTTTAAGTACATTATAGGATATTGGTTTGAATGACATGTTTTTGCCCATAAACCCCACGCTGGGCATGCGGGATTCGTATCACAGAGCACGTCTTCTTGGATTGCCCACTCTACTGCCTGTAGACGGCCAGGGTATTTAGCCATTTATATGTCTCGCCATGGAATAGGTGGTGAGCCCATTGCTATATAGGCACAAATACAGATTCCGAGCGTCTATTACATAGTATTTTCAAGTTACAAGCAATAATTAACAATATATCAGCAATAAAGATGACGATATTTACAAGTATAGGTCAGTTGGACTATTAAAATTAAATGTAAACTGTATGATGCAAACTCGATGTAATTAATGTGCCATAATCTTTACATTTATTGTATATAAAGTTAAGTTTAACGATATATAATAAATGTTATATCCATAGAACAGGTAATAATAATATTGAAACCTTGTTTAGATCTTTCTCGAACAAACAGTTTCTGCGTTGTTCGTCATTCTATTTGTTTCCGTCACACATTATAATCATAATTTCACGGTATTTCAATCATTTACTTACTTAATTCTCACACTTGTCAATTTTAACCTGTTTAGTAGCTAGTAAAAGTAATCACCTACCTGCTTCTTCGGGGATTACATTACGTTTTTTAAACGCAACTACAATAATGACATTGTTCTGTGCGTTTCCTTTTTCAACATAGACTCTATATCAGCTAATTGCCCGGGCAACTGGGCCGTCCGCCTGCCTGCCTCACCTTATAATGTAAAAAAAATCTACTTGCCTGAAGAGCCGAATCAAATTAACTGACGAAGTTCAGGTCCGATCAGAGATCGCAAATTTGCTCGGCAGGGCATGATTAGCGTCGCGTCTTGTAAAACATTCACTAAAATTATACTTTCATAAAAAGCTTGGATTTGCTTCGACTGAATAAAGCATTTTTCTAATTTAGATTTTCTAGTAGTGACTCGGAGTTTGGATATGTGCCCGGTGTATGGCAATAGACTCTCAATAGAATATGGGACGTAAATGTACTCGTAACTGGTGAAACGTGGGATTGTTCTACATTCCTCTGCTAATCTCTTCGGGGATTACAGACGTGATGTTACGTTTCAATAAATCATTTAATTTTATTCCCCCCACCGTACGGTAGGTTAACGAAAACTTCAAACAAATCAGCAATTACTACATATAAGGTAACATAATGTTCATACATAGAAAGTTCATCGCACACAACTTATTTACGAAACACGACCACGCATGTTGCATGTTATCAGATTTTAAATTACGCACGGAAGGTTCGTGGTATAGGAAGACTGATTGTTAGAATAGAAATAATTTTCAATAAATGTCACCCATAGCTGTAGCTAGAGGCTGTTATTTTATTATTTATTAGATTATTTTATTATTGTTTTAAATGTATCTTCTATTTATTTATTCGTGATTTTTTATTACTGAAAAGAACTCAAAAGGAAACTACGCCCAGGATATAAATTAACAAACGAAGTCAATTAAATACTACTCAACCGTTCTCAACGAAATTTTATAAAATCACAATTTACTAAATAAACACGATTTTCTAGCAGGTCCAAGATGTTCTAGCAATAAAAAAAACTGCAGTTATACGACAAAATTTCCCGTTCTTAAAACCATACAGACACCGCCATCCACTAAACAAGCATTCGGTTACATTACAGTTACAAGTGTAATGCGACGAGAATGGCTTGTGTCAACAGAGCATCGGATAAAAATGGTGACGCGACCGACAGATAACATGTATTCTTTTACGTGTATCAGCTAAGTCTGTTAATAGAACACACACACACGCACACACCCGCACACACAAGCATACAATTGACATATAACACATGCAAGCATACTCGTGACATTCTAGTGAGGATTACTCCTCTAATTTGCGCATTGTATCTTGAATTTTATAATTATTTGAATCGATCTGAACTAGGAGTTCTAAATTGTGCACCAGAATAAGGTAGTTTGATACTAAAATGTACTTAAAAGAATAAAGATATTAGATGATACTTAAAAGAAGTTTTCTTAATACATAGTTATCATGACTTATTAGATAAATCTATTTTGTTTATAATTATCAGTAATATTATGTTAATTTGTTCTTACTAATATTGTTAACGCAAGATGGTAAACAAAACACAACATGTTTTGTTACCATTTCGTTATAATGTTCATTAGTATAGTTATTATGTTTATTTATTCTCAATAGTGTCTTTATTACAACATATAATTTTTTGTTATCATTTTGTTATCTTGTTAATTAGTTATAAGTGAATACCTTCAGATGTAATTAACAATAAAATGAATAATATGAAAAATTAATGCATATGAAAAAAAATTACACATCATCAGCATGTCTTGGTCCACTGTCGGATATAGATCTCCGGTAATAGGCATTAATATGCATCTTCAAAGGGGGTTTTTGGCCCCAACCCCCTCGCGGAGTCATGCGGGTTTGAATCAATACAAGTTTGGGACGTTGTAATAAAATGTATAATATTTATTACAAATTATATAGAGAGGCCACTGCAGTAGATCTTTGTAGTCACAAACTCGTTAAACTTTCAACAATGTCACTGCATATGCGTGTACACATAGCCAACAGTAATGTATGCGATTATGGACAGTGTGACGTCGGTGTAAAGGTCAAATTGGCGAGAAATGTCATCTCATTACGCAAGCAGCGTAGGTACATTCTGGAACTTGTAGTAAAATTGAATATGACATTAGCGCGATAAAAACCGCTATTATGGCTTGTAAAAGGAGAAATTTTAATTCGTTTACACTTTTACAGCTGGAAATTACATTTAGTTACTAACCACACAGTTTTCAATTAAAATACTACTAGGAAACCTTTTGGAACTTGTTATAATTCATGAAATAATGAGTCTAATTTCAGTGTATTATTGATATATTGTTTAACGTTGCATTTCGATTTTCAGAAAAAACTCATCGTAAGAGACATTTATATCAATGTACACAAAGTAAAATTACAAGATTTTAAATTTTTCATTTATAAAACAAAATTCCAAGCAAGAATAGCGTATTTATTAAATATTATTACGTTACATCACGCCTGTAATCCCCGAAGAGATAGGCAGAGGAGTGTAATGCAATCCCACGTTTCACCAGTTATGTTTACGCCCCACTATGGAATAGGTGGTGAGCCTATTGCCATGCATCGGGCACACACTCAGACTCCGAGTTACTACTAGAAAATCTAAGTTAGAAAAATCCAATAGGGCTCGACCGGGAATTTGAACGCAGGACCTCCAGATCGGCAATCGCGCTTTCACCAACACGACCAACGAGGCAGTCAAGATATTATTACTGCTATAATACCAATTGCCCCTATTAATTTTACAATCTAGACGCTAGACGTTATATTGCTCCGGATCTAAGCCCCGCCATGCATCTAAAAATGTTCAAGTTACATGCATATTATAAGTTATCACCACTTGCTATTCAGTAGAAAAAAATATTACAAGGAAACCTGCACCACTAATAGTTGTCCACAGCACCACTAAGCCAACTTAAGCATTTGACTGCCGTAATGGACTGCGGCCAATTCTTATTGTAGACACCCACGTCCGGCATATTGACTTGAAGATAATGAGGCTTCGTCTTCATGAGAATTATTACAGGATAAAGTCGAACATAATAACAAAATGAAATGGTAAAAACATATTCGACTGGCCCGTTGGTGCAGTGGTTAGTGAACCTGACTGTTGCGCCGGGGGTCGTGGGTTCGATTCCCACTCAGAATA
>DWDV01003020.1:0-10958 GCA_018245615.1 Mimoniades ocyalus | reverse complement strand
ATCGGGCACATATCCAGACTTCGAACCACTACTAGAAAATCTAAATTAGAAAATTTTTGTAGTGTTCGACCCGGGAAACGATTATGTTAACAGTAAATAAAGTACCTTGACCCGAAATGTATACAACGGGATAAACGGACAATTTCAGATCAGTTCTGAATTATAACTCCAATAACAATAGTTAGTATAGGAAATAATAAACACCAAAAAAATATTTGTACTCAATATTTAATTATGATTTTGATACATATACTGTAAATATAGTACGTAGTCCAGTTGCAATTAATTGGTTATGAAATCTTTTACACCTTACTCTATTACATCAGTATCAGTATGTATCAGTTCAAAAAAATTATGACACAACAGTTACTGGAACATTTATACCAGCCACTGTTTATTTATCCACATTTACGGCAATCTGTTAAATGCGTATGGTAAACGTCGACACTCCAGCACGTGGAGCATTCCAAAGAAATTCAATTATAAAAACATAACAATTCCCAGATACATTAAGTTGTTTACGGCTGTTGTTTATGTATATGTTAAAAGAATTAGCTATGTTGAGACATTCCAGCACCGACTAGCCGCCTGGTCTGGCACCGGCCGAAGACGCGTGTATAATTAGCGTGGGCCTCAAAAGGTCATTGTCACAACGCATACCCGGTTTAAAATAAACGATTGTTCTACCCCCAGAGGTAGCATGAGATTAATTAATAAATTCCATTTTGTTATCATCCGGTCTTCATGAATAAAACATAAAAATAGAGGACGTCAAGTATTACTTTTACGAAATGTTTCAAAAGATACCTTCAGAAATTTCAAGTTAAGTTATTATCTAAGTTTAATATTCTTTTCTTAATTTATGTTTTGACTGTTAATATAAAAAATTGTGAATTTATTGATTTTAAGCGCAAACCGGCACGGGTATAAATCTGTATATTTGAAAGCTCTTCATAATGCTCTCTAACGGGAGTAAAGTTTGTAAACTAGTATTTGACCAGCGTGACAGCTATGAACTTAATCCTTTTCATTCTGAAATAAAAGTCTTGTTAATAATGATGATGGAATAGAAAAATATTTTTTAATAATTATTCTTTCCCAGATATTTGCATTCAAATGGGTGCACCGAAAATGGATAGTCTTAATAGGTACTCACACATTCGTGGTAAAAATAGAATTAAGAAACAATAGAACGGCTAGACTACGACCCGGATCTTCGCATATCACTTTCTCCATATTAAGTAATACTGTCCTTTTCTAAAGCAATGCAACATCAATCAAACGTGACGTATCGATCTGCAATGATATTTGTTCGACGATAATTTATTCTGTATCGGTTTTGAATGTTCATATCGCAATTTCAAAGTCGTGTCCGACAAGACGTTGGATCAGTGAAGTTTTAATATTTTTGCATGTAAGTATATTTTTTTTATATCTAAGTCTTGTTTTAAATTCCAATATGAAAGGAGCTTTTAGCAAAAAGATGAAGTCATAAATAAGATCCGTTGATAATTAATGTTATTTAAGAATAGTGAACTAGTTCTTAACATAATTGCTCGCCTATCTCCCCGGAGGGGTAGACGGTTGAATGTAGTACACTTCCACGTCTCACCAACTATGATATACGTTCCACCATGAAAAAGGGGCTGAGCGTATATGTATGTAGAGTTGTTTAAATGGGTACATATACATATACACAACACATGTCTAACACAAACACACACAACGACAGAATTAAAAGAATGTAAGCTAAGAATTCTCAAGAACTGAAAATTACGTTACATAAAAATTGAGTCGTTGGGTCAACAAACCAGCTCCAAAAGAGTAAGTTAGTAGTAGGTTACGAACTTGGCTGACACAGTGCCGCGCATCTAAATATATTCGTAACAAATCTGCCGAGTCTATTAATGATGAAAGTAATAAACTTTAAATTTATAATCGATTAACATAATTGCTATTTTAAAATTCCGAAGTAATTTGCAAACCGGCGTCTAGAACATTCGCTCACATCAGTGTCGGCTACCTGCCGGACTTCTAAGAATTTACGACGTCACAAAAAATTTGTCTTCCTCATTTAAGTTCCCACAATGAGAGCTGACGAGAGGGGTGATCTCGAGTGTTTTTTTTTTCTCCGCGTCTATTTGTGGCGTACAATAATAAAACCCTAACGCAACTTACTTTGTAAAGTGAAGCAAAAAAACAAAACAAGTACGTCATACATACGTACCTACCTTTATTTTTTGACTCGGGTTCAACTGATCACTGACTTTGACAGCTGCGTTTCTCTCACAAAGGTAATCGAAATTTGATTTTGGAATGTAATATGCCAGTCTCAAAATTTATATATGTATGTATAATATAAATAAAAAGGAACTGCGAACATCGTATAAATATATTACAGAAATACCTACCATAAATATGTTGGTTATGAGGTAATGTTTGAGAACTAAACTTTTAATTATAATCATCATGAGCCTTTTGGAGTCCACAGTTGGACACAGGCATCCCCTGAGGAGTTATGCTCATGCCCACCCCCTACGCTGCTGCCCAAAGGCGGCCAGGGCATGTAGCTGTGCCAGGTCTAGTTGCCTCTTCCGATATCCTGTACCCCGTCACGGGGTCGGGGAATGTATTCTTATTCCGCGGTGACACGAATTTGAAGTTTTGAAGTGAGCTTCTACAATACATAAAAAAATGTACCAAAACAAGCTATCGATATTAATACTGTATTTTAAATTATAGGCGTTGTATTAAGAACAAGCTCTCGATATTATACAAGCAGTGCAAAAACAAACGCCATATTCTACACGACCTGTATTAAAAACATGCGATTCAAACGCAGTATTTCCCAACGTATTCGGGCATAACACATTAGACAAGTACAAACCGTTACGATTAAGCCGAGAGATCAGATTACGCGACGAAGACTTGCTTAATACAGACTGACTGCAGTCATTCAATAGCTGCAAATGTACACCGCCACGAGGAAAGACACTATTGAGGGCGAAAGGTGACACCGACGTCTGTGGCATTCGATGCAGAGGTAACTTGTTTCGAATCAAACGCTGCTCGCTAGTATTGTGGAACACTACGACCCATTAATGATACTCGTAGCTACGCCGATATTATGCAAATGTAAAAAAAACATAACTAAAGAAAACACTCGCTCGAAAGTAGAGCACTGCGAACTAAATGCAAGTACCTTTTGTAGTGTTCTCTCCTTTTGTTACAGCAATCTTATAGCTTGAAATCCTTTATTATTAAAACGGGTGTTTTGTTGCAATATTGTCGATTATGGCTATCTAAATATTGCAATGATTTAGTGCAGAGAAATGAAAAGACGAATAATTGACATAAATTTCAATAGAACTAGGGATGGTGTAGTAATTGAATAAATAGATTTGAATGACTGCTCAAAGAAATAAACGCTAAGACAACTTAAGTAGGAGCATTCACATTCGCTTATGGAACCAACATTGTGAGGCCCCTTATCTTGTTAACGTGAAAGGCCCGTATGCACCATCGAGATCCCGCGATTATGATAGACAGTTCAGATGAGACGGAGACAAATGGTAAAATTATCGTCGTTCCGAAAATTTTGTTTTCATAGCTTATTTTTTGCACTCGACCTGCGATTTCGCAATTAAAACTACATTTACTGACACATCTCATACTAATCGCAACTTTCTATGTTGAAATTAATTACATCTCCCGTCTAGTCATTAAACTACGTGCATTCCATAACGCTGTCTAGAAATAAATGAAAACAAAATTAGAAATGTGCGCACAAATTATAGCTTATTCTAAGCTATATCCTATGAGATACCAGTTTCGTGCAGGAAATACTTGTAATATACAGTGGGATACAATATAATAGTCACTTCGGGAATGCTATGGGTAAGTTATAGACGTGATTGTAAGATTAACCTGCATTGAATAGAATGATATATCAAGACACTATGTAATCTAAATGATCCAAGATGCGGGCTGCGGAAACACTCTATACTTTAATTTACTTCCATACAATATAATCTCCAATAATTTATATATCACTGTCACATCCGCTATCATTATTTCCATGGTCTTGAATGGAAACCAGTTGAAATTTATTGAGGCTCTTGCATTTTTCAAATTGACTTTACAGTGTGCTTGTTCTTTTGTGGCCACTAACGACCGCTGGACAAACAATGTTGGACCACCTTGAGAATCATCGTTTTATTGTAAAGGGACCCTGGCTTCCGCTTAGTATGTAAGAGTGTGAATTGCGCATGTATTCCCGTGTCGTCATACTGTTGGACACCAAGAAAAGGTGAATGGACGTTCCTAGTGCGTGAGATAAATCAGACATGGGAAATCGAAGGTGGACTGTCGTGTTTTCTTTGTCTTGGCAATGTAATGCAACGTTTGTGTTCAAGTTAGGTACGCCCCGCCCAGTGACGGATGTCAGCGTAATTATGTGGAAATTTATGTGTAGTATAACGTGGTCCCCTTCAGGAAGATAAGGCAAGATTTATCATCGAAGGAATGTACGAAAATATTGTGGCTTATGAATGGTTGTAAAAATTCTGTCACAAAATACATATCGTTGAGTATGAGCTGTGAAAGTAATTATAAAATTTTAAATACACATACATGGTCATGTAGTAAATATGACTGCAATCCTTTTTACCAACCATCGTTGGGCAAAGATCTTTCGCGCAACTGTGCCGGGTTCAAGAGCATGCTCATTCGGGCTTTTGCGGCGCAGAATGGCTTGGTAGGTTATAATTGCCAACCCGCTTCTCACACATTGTTAGACTGCCCATTGTTACAAAAGAACGAATTGTATTCCCGAATCTAATGCTGATTTTCTAAATTAAAATCCACTACTGTAATAATATCTGCAATGCGAGAAGCACTCGAAAACAAAATGATGAATAGACGATGTGTTGTCGACATCTTTAATATTTCACGCAGGTACCGCCGCTTCAATGGTAATTAACAAACACGTCCATACGTGTGGATCATCACTCACATACCTGATTTCGCAAGCGACTAATTAATGCTTTCAGCACGTACTCCTTTCTCGGCTACAAAGAAAACTGATAAGGACTTATCGGCCAACGACCCCAAACAATTGCGTTAATACAAGCGTGGTTTTCTAGCACATTTATGTCGCTCTACTCTCATAAATATTTAGACTGTAAACGGTCTTATCGAATAGGAATCTAGTTAGTCCACCGTATTTAATAAGCTCCATTGAAATTCTGATCAAATATGGTATGTATCTGTACATTAATCGTCTGTTTATTCATAGTTTGGTTAAATTACATAATTAGATTTTATTCAATACAATTATCATCCACCGTTTTACTGTTTGAATGCCGATCGGGAGGTCCTGGTTTCAAATCCCGGGTCGGGCAAATTTAAATTTTTCTAATTTAAATTTTTTAGTAATGGCTCGGAGTCCGGGTACGTGCCCGATGTATGACAATAGGCTCACCACCTATTCCACAGTGGGACGTAAACGTAACTGACGTGATGTTAGGTAGGTACGTGTTTTACCATTCCACTGTTAGATGTGGGTCTTCAGTCAGAAAGACAAACTTAAGGCCATAGTTCGCCACGCTTTCCGTGTGCGGTTTGGCAGACGTCACACGTCTTAGAAAATTATGGAGAAGTTTTGACACGCTACGCTTACTTCGTCTAATTTGCAACACGATTTTCCTGAGTTAAAATAAAAAAATGTGTACACAGTAGCTAAGAAAAATCCAACAAAGAACTGACGAGGAAAATAGGTATACGGCAGCGGAGTTTACTCGTAAATTTACGGATTGAGTTACCAAAGTTTATATTTGAAGTTATTAATAAAATTCCGCTTAGTTAAGATCATCTGAACGCCAGGTGTTATTAATTATTTTAAACGACTTTGCGTTAATGTCGATATGTTAGCTATAATTAACTTCATTAAACTTTATGATTTTTATATGAATTTTTGGAACAGATTTGTGGGATTTCCTCGAAAAACTCGGTGAAGTACATTTATCCGGCATCATTACAGACTACTCTCACATTCATTTGGATTTGTAAATAAATAGTATTAATAGATATAGCATGAGTAAGTTCAGCTCAATGCAGGTATAAACTTTTGGGATAATCTGACTAGTTCCAGGTCTATTTGAGTCCCTTTATGAGTTGTTGACGATCAGGCAGGTCGCGGCAAGCCCTGAGTTAGCCGATAAATAATTTCAAATCAAAACAATTAACTGAAAGCGTGAACTACACTGTGAAGATACAAATTCAAAAATAATAATCACTAATCATTGTAGCAGGCACAAGTAAATCAGATTTGATAGAAATAACCTTAATTCTACAATTACAAGTCTGCTCTTATGACCGTTGTACTTTTTCATCAAGCCAGATTGTAAGTTTCTGTTTCATTTGTTTGAACTAATAAATATACATTCTTTGCTTTTCTCTGAATAAAATTATTAAGTAATATCCTGTCAATTGATGCGGTAAAACAGTGTTTTTGTACTTAACCAATAACAGTAAGTTTTGTATTTAAATAGATAGGCATTTAAATATCATAGACTAATGCAGTACTTGTCAAAGAGTTTAAAAGAACAGAGCGTCATGTACGTTATTTACTCGGCACTTGCTGCTTATCTCAGGTGAAAGGTTGTCAAATGTATTGCATTATTTACAACCACAACACGCCAACTGGTTACTTATTGGGCGAATGACTTTGTGTTTGTACATATGTTTTCTTTACAAATAATACAGTCTCATCTGCTTGCTTTCGAGCCGAAACCACTTAAGCTGTGGCTTATCGCCGTATTTAGCTATCTGTTAATATTACAGTAAAGTGGAATGAAAATAACTTAATGTACGCACATAAAATATATTGTGATAAGTGTAGGTGTATTGATAAAACAAATAAGTTCAACTAAATTTAATAACAAATGCACATAATTACTTAAAGATACATTTTAAACATTATGTATTTGCCGTAAAACTGTATGTAGAAGTTCAAAAATGTGTTATGTGAAAATTTAGGGAAAATTCGTACAAATTTTATTCAAGCATTGATTCCACTCAAAGACGGTCTGAATTAATAAAAATACCAGTTTCCTTCAATGAGGCGTGGATCTTAGAAACCACTAAAAATAACCGCACGTTATTGCGAAATTTGTATACAATTGAAAATAGCGTGTGGTATCGTCGTCTCGGTCGCCCTAGAGCGAACGGTAATGATAGTTTTCAAGTGTTAAATAAATACTTAAGCGGCGCAGCGGCGTGCCCGCGCATCATGGATGCTCTCGGAATTATCTCGAGCCGAGACGTTTTTATGGTCCGTATTGGAATCTGGACGTTTTTTCCCATTGCGGTGCGCGTTCGAATACCCAAACAGGTTTTTAGATAGCGGTGGTAATGCATCAACATGGAGCGTTTTTGTCGAGTCGGCCCGCTCAAGGAGCGCGGTGTAATGAGGTTCCCGAATGATCGTTTTATTCAATGAGCTTTGCTTAGCCTCGTACGCTATGCGCTCGATTCACGATCAAGCAGAATCTTACTATAAGTACATATCTCTGCAATAATCGAATTTTGTGTTTTAGCAGTACTGTTTCTATACATGTATAATATCATGCAAACGCAATCATGTATTTAAACATGAACGTTACTAGACCAAATTATTTAAATGTTTGGATAGTCGTGTGAAATAAAATGTACAAAGTTATTAATATAAATTGATTATAGATAAATCGTTTTGCAAAGAGAACAAAGCGTGAAAACACAAATTTACGATGCGTTAGAAAATCTTGGCGATACACGCCAATCTACCATTTGGTATGCAATTTACGGTTACACGTCTACTGAAAGAAATTTCAAAGGAAATAAGCTGTACCTTTGTACATAATTGAAGTCATATTTCTGTGTTGTATACACGTACAATATAATTAGATAAATAATAAAAATTATGAGACTTTAAGGTCGTAACAGTACTATAAGTATTCTATGATACACAGGCAGGTGTACTGGGTTCTAATTGCTATGGGGAATTAATGTAATTAGTTTCACGGACTGGTGCCCCAGTAATGTAGTCGACTCGCAGGTTGAGAATTTCAATTGGCTCTCCTTAATTAGTACACACACAACAAACACTAGATGCACCCACCATCCATTTGATATTTACACAAATTATGCTGGTTTTAGTCAGTTGGAAGTTTAATGGACATATTAATTAGGTATATTCTTGTTTATAATTACATTTATTTATCCCACTTTTGGACACGGATCTACTTTTGGCACGGAAAGAATTAATGCCGCAATCTACCACGCTGGCTATAAGCAATTTGGCTGAATTCACTCACTGTTGAGAAAATTATGAAGAAACAAATAAACGAAAATTATGAAGAAACAAATGAATAAAAGAACATTTCTATTTATTGGCAGATTATAGCGAATTTTTCAAAAAAACATTAAATTCTTTTAAAGATCATTACGTAACATGTCGCTATTTTGTATTCTCGCGTAGAATGCTGGCATTCTCATAACCTTTTGACTCTACAATTAAACAGATTGTCCGACAAGCCTCTAATAACTTTACTTGATAGCAACAGTTCAACTTAATTTATACGAGTATATGTAATTATAACTAATACGTTGTATATCATTTTGATTTACGGCTTCATCTTATTTAATATATGAATATTTTTTTCTCACTTGTTAATGTCCCAGTATGTGTCGATACTTGTAGACTAAAGAAATTAAATCAACATCAGACTCATAATAAGGATAGACAATGTTATACGACTAATGAATCAGAATACTGTGTGGTAATTCAATTTGATCATATGTTAGAATTTAATTGACGAATTATTAGTACACATACATATTATGTTAGATTAAATTATGTACCGACTTATCTTATGTGTTCCTACTTTCGGACCTGTCCAAGGTCTTTCTTTATGATCTCCTGCCGGACTCAGCGAGGTCGGAGCGGAGACTGATAGTAAAATGGGCATTACGTATATTGTTTTTAGCATGTTTGAATCCTTCGTGGTCGAGTGGTCGTAAGCCCGATCACCAATCAAGAGGTCCTTTCTGGGTTAAAATCCCGGGGCGGGTACAATGTTACTTTTGTATGTTACTAATGTTACGTTTGTTCCTTTCGTAGGTCATTGTTGTTGTTGCAATTCCTTTCAAGCACTTGACGGTCATTGATGAGTAGATATAGTAGGAAATATAAAATGTATTTGAACACGAATAATGACAACGTCATCAAATTCATGCCCAATTTTTTGCGCCATTCCTTGCTGCTTTTAGTATTTAAATATGTACATACGTGGATGTTCCGTCAACCTTAAAATAGCTAAAATGATATTAATATAATGATAATTCTAGTAAGTCCTCGAGTTATTCTCTAAAATATTGTCATACTGTACTTGCAAGATGTTAAAAGTTCTGCTGATATACATTTAATACAAAATTTATCTCATGTCACTTGACCTATATAATTTCCTATAATCAAATGAGTATTATAATGTAAATTTAGGGGCGGTAGGTACGTAGGGCGGCGGTGAGATGGCAGGAGACGTGACGACGCCGAGGGCTACAATTTTTTCGGTCTCCGCCGCTGCAGCGCCGCGTCCGTCGGTAATTTGGAAACGAATTGCTTATTATGCTAAAATTGCCAGGACCGTAAACTTTGAGAAAATCATAAGTACATCATTCTCTTATCAACATTACGCGAGGAAATTTGGAAAGTATTAAAGTTAAGCCCTTGAACATTGTTGAGTATATAAGCTGCAATAAGTTTTATTTTTTATTTTGACTGCCATTGTTTTCCGCAATTGAATGGAAATTTATTAATAGTTGCGTACTTAATATTAGAGCGTGGATTATAACGTGAACTCAGTATTAAATAAAACTAGAATAAAATTCTGATGTTTGCCGTTAGATTTTAATATTTGATGATGATTTTAATAATTTAACAAAAGATGATTTTAATAAATAAATTCTCTCTCTAATTAAAAACTCTCTCATGATTTTAATAATTATTCAAAAGGTTTCACCTTTTATTGTTTAAAATGTAAAAAATAATAATGTCTAATGAAAATAAATATTTCAGCTGATCTGGACCATTTGTTACTTTTTATAACATTTTTTGAACTAAAAATGTCGTATAAAATATTCTTAATTAAATTATTCATTTGTTTTGAAATTGGGTAGGTCCATGGATAAGAAACGATAAACAGTGTTTTTTTTTAGTTTGTTATCGAATACCTACTTGTGATATTGTATTTTATCGTACAATAAGCCAATTAAAAGATCTTCTACGTCATAGACAATATATAGATTTGCTTATATTGCATCTATAGACTTATCTGGTACAACGGTGACCATGGTGGTTCAGAGTGCTAACGTTTATGGTCAGATTCTCCTCCAGGAATCATATTGAAGGATTATGAGGGTGAAGAATTGTCTATTTGTATAGTAATTAGATTAATACGAACATGACTTTTTGATTTGAGTCACAAAAAGAATGTCAGAAAATTCTTAATTTAAAATTCAAACATATTAATGTTTCATAAAAGTTCACAAAGGCATATTACAAATACGAGG
Organism: Mimoniades ocyalus; assembly: GCA_018245615.1. Classification (NCBI taxonomy): domain Eukaryota; kingdom Metazoa; phylum Arthropoda; class Insecta; order Lepidoptera; family Hesperiidae; genus Mimoniades; species Mimoniades ocyalus. The sequence goes on along the minus strand of DWDV01003020.1, from coordinate 350 downwards.
CGGTATTGCTAAATTAGGTATAAATATATCATAGAGTTGCTATGAAGCCAAAACCGGTATGGGTTACAGTTGGCTACTAATGCGAAAAGATAGTTGTTTCAACAAGGAAGTAGAAGATCGGAATCTCGCGCCGGCCAATGTTAGTTCGCTAAGTGACATTCAAATAATTAGCATCCACTTAACATTACCGTCATGAAATGTAAGAAACTGTTACTTACGGACTGGCACTTTCTTCGGGTCATATTTTTCTACGATTTCGTTGATTTTTTCAATTTTCGTTTGAGCTGTTTTCGAGCGTTCAGTGATCTCTTGCAATTGAGAAGTGAGCTCGCTGAATATATCCTCAGCGA
>DWDV01003019.1:0-10958 GCA_018245615.1 Mimoniades ocyalus | reverse complement strand
ACATGCGAGATTAGAGGGTACAAGCTGTAAAATAAGTACAATATGAGTACGCATCTTCTGAAGCATGTAGACGCGAGGCCGTACAAGTGTGCGTTCACCGGGTGCAACAAGAGGTATAAGGATCGGGTGAGAAATATTTTGTATGATATATGTATGTACGCATACACACGAAAAACAATAAGAATGTACATGACAGCGGAATAGTCCACGACTAATGAGATATCTATATTAATTTGAACACTGCCATCTGTTATCGTAACTGAGGATAAGGAATATATTTTATGATGTATGTAATTTGTGGTTTACCCAGTCCTGAATGATGCTTTGTTAATGCATCAATTTTGTTCTGTAAGATTTATCAAAACCATGTGCTTAGGATATCATTCTGGAAACCTAGTTCGACTAAAAACAAAACAACTGCAATTCAATATTAAAGCCATGATTTTCATTCTTTTTTTTAAACCGTATGTTTCAAGGGACAATTCTGAGCCCAGCACTTTTCATCATTGCCGAAACCGTTCTTTTAGCATACTCTTAAAAAGCATTCGTTGATACACTACCCAGAGAAGCAGTTTCCATGTAGAATTTGCAGCAAGAGATTCACGAGGAAGGAGAGATTGAGGAAACATATAAAGCAACACGTGACTAGAATCAAGAATGTTCAATGTGATTATTGTGGAGTGAGGTGAGTGATATTATTTAAAGAGTACTTACTATCAGTAGATAGTGCATAGATAGTAATCTATGCATTTTCCGAGGAATTTGTTGTTATGCAAATAATATTGTTATAAATTATTGTCACTCATGTATACTTGCCGATATCAACTTTAGCTACTTAATCTATCGTTCAGGCCGAAAGCCATTCATATTTTTCTGATCCACTCTCTTATTTGTATAGTTTTTTACGCATCAATTTCTTCATCATTACGTTTTTTACGCAATTATCTTCTTTATTACTGTTAAATGGTTAGTGAGTGTTCATACACATTATGGTACACATAGAGTGTTCATACACATGTACATGGTTTAATTAATGTAGATTTTTATGGCATGGCCCGACCAGTGTCAGACTTATACAAGACCCTTCTTCATCTCTTCTGTGCTGTATATCACTCCTGTTAGCAGTCGACATCGTAACTAATTATTATAGGAACGTATATTTTTAGCTTCTACAATAAAAACTATTTAGAAGTACACATACGTAAGAAGCATTCAGGCAAGAAACGCAAGTTCATATGTGACATGTGTGATTTTGAGGCGTCCGCGAAGCCAAGTCTCATCGGACATATTAAAGGACATTACCGTAAAACGGTGAGACGGATTTGTATGCATTTGTAGCTCTCTTAGCTAGCTTCAAGTTCCTGTTAGTCACAATCAGATAGATAATTGGAATGCGGCAATGGAAATATATTTTCATTAGGAAAATATTTGTCCATGTACTCACAATCCTCAACTCAATGGTCAGGTTCACTAACCACTACAACGACCGGCGAATCAGATCAGAATTGAATTATAGCCCAATGAAATGAGTAACACAGGAAAGATGGATGAAAATATTTTTTAGATATTTCTACATTATTAAAGGAAAATCCAAAATTTGTGCCCCAATTACCAAACCCTCGAAACAAAGCGTCTGGCACCGTATCATCTGATCAGTCTGTTAATGATTGAGTACATTGTGACTTCACAGAACAAGCCATGCCACATTTGTCACAAGATATACAAGAACGATAGCTGGTTGCAGTACCACCTGTGTCATGCGCACAATGTTGCCGAGAACCACGGGTAAATACGAGAATATCTTTGTGCTCGATTTCTTTTGTTCTTGCGTATTTCACTTAATTGGCTGCCGGTGCTTTGCATCCTTGTCCATAGCTCGTGTGACCAGTTGTTCAATCGTTTTGAATGCCAGTGCACTCCGCGACATGTCCTGTAGAGACACGATCATAGCCCTTCTTTCTGCCTCTGAGCAGCACGCTGCAACGTTGTATTTCGTTTCGAAGCGTGCAATAGACAAACACTCTTGATCCGTAGGCGACACCTCTTCTACCCAAGTAGCGGATACAACGAATGCTAATAGATTCAAAAAAATTTCGCCTATCGCCTCACCTTCGTTTCCTTATCTTAACGCGAATTGTTGTAAGATTTATGTACGGCAACTCATTCTATATTCTTTTCTAGAACACGACTATTTGAAACGGATGTTAAAATAGAGCCGTCGGATACGCTACCCGAGTTTGAGCTGTTCGAAATTGAAAAGGAAGAAATACTGGGAGGTGAGCAATGTTTATCAATGCTTTTTGTGATGCTTTGACCAGTTTTGGATAACTTGGAAGACAGAAGTGGAATCCGGGAGATAAAATAGTTTGTTTTTATATGTGTTATGTGTAAATATGTGGGTGAAAGGTGCTGTGGAAAGTTTGTTTAAAAGAAAGCTGTTAAGGAAAAAAAATAGTTAAAATGTTACCAAGATGCGAGAACAAGCAAACATACTATAAACATAAAGTTTTACTACTATTGATAACTTATATTAAAGACAAGAAAATGACACTAATAATAGAAAAAAGATATTTACTACATTGAAAGACAGTTTTATTATAACGCATTATTTAGTTAAATAAATTTAATTTAAGTAGATATCATAAAAAAACTAAAATGTTGACTAGCTAATTTCATAGTTTCGGTTTTTCATGACGAGTCATTGAAGCAATCAATGATTAATGATGATTAAATAATGATTGATTTTATTGTTTTAACATTTTAGAATCCGGTTCTGTCAATCACGACACAAACAAAGAATCAAGCGAAGAGCAAATTGTAGATAACTCTCAAGAAAGCATAGACGGGAATATTGTAGAAGAAATTGATACGTCGAAAAATATACCAATAGAAAATGGTACACAAAATATATTTGGCAAAAATGTCGAAGAACATGGCCCTATCTCTATGGAGACATCATCAGAGACTATTGATAGTGGACAATACGTAAAATCAAATGGTAAGAGAAGCGTAGGTCTAACGAAAAAGAAGAGAAACGTGCAAGATTTAGAAGGTCTCAAATGGATTGTTAACGGTTCTGAACGTAATGAACGTACTAATAAAGTTCCAAGTAACAACATTCAAGTAACTGCAGATCTTAAAAATGTGTTAACAACTCTTCTGTTCCGAGATGCGGAATTGACTCAAATGGAAATGACAAATGGTGGTAAATCTGATGAAATTCAACAGTGGGCCGAATCAGTATGTGTAATAAATGAAACGGACGTTCAGTCAAAAAGAAAAAACATCGGAAATACTATGAGTCCATCAAAAACTGTTCTTGGTAATGACAATAACAAACGGTTAGAAAATTATATCGCTGAAAATTATGAAACTGATTCAGATGTTACAGAACGTTCTGAAACAATTCCAGCAGAGTATACAGATAACCAACTCGATAGGAAAAGTTTCGAAGATGATTATATTAAACGTGATAAAAACCAGTTGAGACGTTCTAAGAGATTTCTAAAAGGCAATAATATTTCTCAAGCTGAAGACAATAATAACGACACAATATCAGAACGTGGTGAAATGGAACGACAATCAAGTGATTCCAGCAATTCTAAGAAAGTGACATCGTTTGTAGAACTTGAAAATTTTAACCTAAATACAAAGTATTGCAATTCAATATCAACGGGAAATTTGGCTGTACAAAAAACGCAAACAAAGAAAAATACTTCAAAAGAGAATGGTAAAGTGTTATCGATAAGACCTCTTTGTAAGAGACGGAAGAAATCATGTAAGTTGTTAATCGTATTGTTATAAATAATTATTGCTCCTACAGCGCCTATATCTGCTGTAACTTTCAATGTAACTGTTTTAATTTTACACACAGTCTGAGTTGGGATTATTATTTGTAACAAGATCTGTCAAAGGTTCTTTGCTACATTTAAAGAACAATTTGTAATGTAAATGACTTAGTACCGACCCCTATGTGTGAAACCATTCAAACTGCAACACAACAATGTAATTTCTGACAACTTTCAGTAATTTATATTTATTTGGCCTCTCCTTTCACGAACACCCTGGGTTGACAGCTAAAGAATTTATTAGGCTTTTAATATCCACTCTTGCTCATAACGCTAATGTGTACTGTGAATGACCAATAAGTATAATTCGTGATATTCAGTTGTTTATATTTAGCTCTCAACACTGGAAACGATCTATGTCCGACAGTAGGGTGGTAAGGAAGTTTACATTGGGGATAAGGAAATAATGATTACATAATCACAACTTTACATTCGACTATAGGTGATGATGGCGCAGTTGAAATAGACAAGGAAAGCCAACAGTATGCTAAAAATTACTTAGACAAACTGCTGAAGAAAACGAGAGACAGGAATGAGGTAAAGTTTATGGAGCAAACGAGACAGGAGTACAATGATAGAATATTGAAAGCAAAGGATTCCCGTACAGGTAAATTGATTTTTCTTAGGTCTACGTTAAAGGATAAGGGTTCTGACCTGGGGATTTAGTAGTAATGTCCATCCCAAGAGACGGAGGTTGCGTAAAACGTAAAATAATGTCTGTAATCCCCGAAGAGGTACGCAGAGGAATGTAGAACACTCCCACGTTTCACCAGTTACGTTTATGTCCCACCATGGAAAAGTAGGTGTGCCTATTGCCATACACCGGGCGCATATCCAGACTCCGAGCCATTACTAGAAAATCTAAGTTAGAAAAATTTTTTAGTGCCCGAACCGGAAATTGAATCCAAGAACTCCCGTTTGGCAGTCACACTTGCAACCAACACGACCAACGAGGCAGTCAAGTTTTTTTACGTCCCACCATGGGACGTAAACGTAACTGGTGAAATGTGGGACTGTATTGGATTCGTCTACCTCTTCGGGGATTGCTGGCATAAAGTTACGTTAGCTTTTTTTATTTTGTTGTTAGGATTCTAGCGTTCAATAAATGTTTAAAATAAATATTTTGAATTTGAGTTAAAGAGCCGGCATGGCTGATAATGTTTCCCTGATTTATATTAGTTGCTTTTACAGAAAAAGTTGCAATAAGGTATTTCGATAACAAGACAGACAAAACAACAAAATATGACGCAGAAAGTAATAATAATGATGGAGAGATCATTTCAACGTTAGAGGTTGAGGAAAATGCGAGCATTCGAACCAACACGCAAGAAAGAGCTAGCGATAATGATAAAAATAGCGAAATCCACATTGATGTGGATGATCAGCGCAGCAATACTAGTGATATTTTAATCGATCAAAATTCAACGACGAAAGCAGGAGATAGAAGAATTGATAATGAAGACGAAGAGGGTGACAAAGCCATGGTTAATAAGAAATTGAACAATTATTATGAGCCAAATGCTACAAACCAATCCGTTCCCAATGATCGTGAAGGTAAGAAAGAGACGGATAGGATTCGCTTGCGTTCTACTTCCCGTATCTCGAAGAGGAAACATCATGACGATGATTGGGTAAGCGATGCGGGCGGAGGTGATATCAGCGATAAGAATGGAAAGCTTAAATTAAACACTCACCAATGCTACGTGTGTTTTAAGGTAATAACAATGATATTTTAACTGCATCGGTAATCGATTGGTCCATTGACCTTTGAATTCCCCAGGTCGGATTTTTCTAACAGAATTTCTATTAGTAGTTCGGTGTTTAGATTTGTGCCCGGTATATGGCAATGAGATGCCCCAATATACCATGATGGAACATAGAATTTTAACAGGTAGATCATGCTAGGGTATTACACTCTTCTGCTTATGCCTTTCTTCCTATCAGTACTTTTCAACTAGTAAATTTTATTTGTTTCTGGAAAGTATATTACATTTTTAGCAAGCCCTTGGAACTTTTCGTATATCTTGACATGATTTTGATGTAAGTTGCTCATGGGGCATGAATGAGTTGCTCATGGGACACCACGATCCCAATTAACCCTTATTCTAATTAATTGGTATCAAAGTTTAGTTTTAGAAATTCAACTTTGATATCATCAGCATTAAATGCAATGAAAAATGCTTTTAGGTAGAAGTTAAAACATTCTTTAGACCAGACGTTTATCGTCTGGTCTAACTATAATCGTCGCTAACGGTTAGTTTATTTTGTTGCTAAATCAGTGGTAAAAATTAAAAAAAAATCTCAAGCATTGTTTTCCCTTTTCTCCACAGCTTTACGACACGAAAGATAAGTTGGTAGACCACTGCAGGAATCACTTCGATATTTCCAACTCTACCATACTAAAAAAATGTCCGCTCTGCAAGTACTCCACTACGTTCAACATAATTCGTCACATGAGACTGGTGCATAAAGTTAAAATAAAGATACCGAAACCAAAGATAACAAATAGAAAAACAGCCGATAACAGTATCAGATACTGTTATAAAGTTAACAGTAGTACCATCGACAATATAGATGTCGTACCTGGGGTGAAACATTTGAACAAACAAGCGTATATGGGAATAGATGAGAAAAACCGAAAGCTGAAAGACACAGGCATAGCGAAGACGAAGCTCGTTAAGAAAGGTGGAGAATGGGTTGTAGAGAGGGAGAATACGAAACTGGATAATGTTGATGATTTCATTCTGCCACGTTTCGATGCGAAAGAGATTCTAGATATCAAACTGGATGCAGGGGACTATTTGAGTAGGATGAAAAAGTTGTATCGTTTGGCAAAGATACATAAAAAGAAGATGTTGTTCCCGTGCGAGAGCTGTGATAAAATATGTCAAACACTAAGCGCCTTGAAACTGCACAGCCGCAAACACAATGCCGATTCGAAGCCGTTCAAAAAGAAAGTTTGGAAGCATAAAATTGGCGCTGCAAATGCAAATGTGGTTAATACCATTCGCAGCGAGACGAAAATGAACAGGCGGGTAGAAGAAATCGATAACAAGGTAGATAAAAATATGAAACCAAACAATCGCAGAAATAATAGATATAAGGATCCAAAACCGATAGTAGCAAAACACAAATGCGATCCAGAATTGATTAAGTTCTTCGAAAAGAACGTGAAAGGTGGTGATGTGGAGTTCTGGCAGTTTTTAAAGATTTTTAATAAAATGTCGCGTGACAACGTAAACGATTTTGATGAATTGGCCAAAAGACCTGAATTCGGTTTACAAAACGCTGAACCAAATGCAAATAATAATGCTGATAAAAATGTAGATTCCAACGATATAATTAGCCCTAATGTCACTAATACTGCAAGTGATGCTCACACAGTTATGGATGTATCGAGAAAACGAAGAAGGTATGCAAACAATTTCAAGAGAATTATCAGAATCTCCAAAAAAGACTATCAAAGGCGGAATTTACTCAAAGAACAGCTGAGACAAAAGATTGCAAGTGAAAAAAATATTACTTCCTGATCCTTTGATAAGTCTGCATCAAGTCTTAGGTGTTGAAGACAAACGAAAAACTTACAACAAAAAGTTATCCTGTATGTCATACTAGAAAGTATCTATGATATCACTCGTAAGTAACTCTGAAAATAAACATCATGTTGAATTCAACATGCCCATGCTCTCTGTATTGTTCTACTAGAAGTTTGAAGTTTTCTATCTCTTAGTTTGCTTTTCTAATTTATTAATAAAAAGATTAACGACGATGAATCCTTTAATATCTACTCATGTTACTGTCACAGTTATGATAGGAAATGTAGGTAACTTATAGAAACCTTTTTTCAAATCAGTCTAGAAGTGTCACAGCCTTGTCCACCATGTAAATGCTCACACCTGTAGCACGTTCTATTTGCAATGGATTATAGTTAAGCTGTCTCCAGTCCTTCATGCCAGGGAGCCTGTCCCTAGGGTTGAGACTGAGACTAATGGATAGTCGTTAAAATGGTAAATAAAATTGTAGATTCTAGATAAATAATTGCTTTCCAAGAAAAGAAGTCATTATGGTTTAAGATAATATAATTTTCTTAATGAATAAAACACAGGTATTTTATTTTGAAAGAGTATTTTTATTACTGATACACATTACATTAATATGAAAAATGAATACATATATTGAAAGCACAATTAACAAAATATGTGCTCTAGACTCTTAGTCTTGTTTAAAGAGTTTGTATTATTTTTTGGATTATTTTCAAAATGTCACCTAATTTTAAAAAGTATATACACTAAGCTTTTTTAAATATCAATGTAATGTGATGCCATTTTTAATATATGATATCAGTGGAGGGTCAATTTCTGTAATACAGATTGAGTCCTATCTGCAGAAACCAAAGAATTATTATGAATATAATGATGATGGTATAGATTAAAAGATGATATTGATGGATATTATTAGTTCTATAGGCAACAATGATTTGTTTGACAGCTTCTAAAATATGAAATATACAGATAATACGCTACTACAAGGTATTTAATTTTTTTTGTAGCCATGGATCACTTTAAAAAATTCATGACTTGTGACACAAACCAACTTATCTTTTTCTGAGTATACAACCTATATCAAGACGGTATATATTTATAGGTATTCATTCATTCAGGTATTCATTTCATACCTAAAGTGTAGACACCTTAAGGATCTACAGCAACCAAGTAAAGAAACCCGACCCTCCACTGTTTACAATATGGCAAGTTTCACTCAGTTTACTTCAATCTCCATGTATCTGAAAATAAAAAGAACATTATTGGATTCAAAAGAATATTGTCAATAATGACTGATAAAAGTTCAAGAGGTGAAGGAATTATATCTTACTGCTTCAGCTATTTGAATCCAATCCATTGCTCGGACAATGTTGTCATTCTTTGAGGGCTTCTTATCCCAATTCCAGAGAGTGAACTCTCTGAATCCTCCGGCCACCTGGAATCAAGTTCAAATAATTTTTTGCCTAGATAATATACAGTAATCCCCCTTATAACATTGTACTCTTATAATGCATTTTCATATTACACAATTTCAGTCCCTAGTATAACACCGGTATTCCCCCATATAATGCAGCTCCGACAGCAAATAAACATCTAATAAAACTGTTTTTGGAATTATATAATTTATTTGAAATTAACGGTTTTTAGTAACATATGAAAAAGTTTTTAATTTAAAACGTTCTTAGTTTGATTTTAATAAAACACACATATTTCGTTCATAACATAGTTTTTTCTTAATATTCGAATTAAACCCTCTTTGACGGGAAAAGTTAAACATGAATCATTTGTACATAACACGTTATATGGGACCATACAAGTGCATTTTATGAGGATACTCCTACCATGTGTTTTTCTATAATGCAGAAGAAACCTACTGTGTTATAGGAGGGATTAGTGTATTCACAAATGTATGACCCATTATCTTGACTTGACCTTTACAAAACAATCAGTGTCCCTAGTTTTCTAATAAAAAATTGTAAAAATGTGTAGAAAAAAAAAATACAAAATGTAATAATTTTAAGGTGTATAGTACCTTTTAAAATATCATTAGAACATTAAATCATCATTAAACTTAAGTCACATTCTAGAGTGATTGGAATTAATTCAGTACTACTATTACATATCTTATAAAAGTGAAAGATTTTAAAGATAATTTCAAAGCAAAAATATTGTGAAACAAACCAATGTGTTAAATATCTACATAGCTAACAAACTAAAAGAATATAATACCCTAATTATTGTGTCATACAGAAACTTCATTATAGTACCTGAAACCGCCTCTCGGCATCCTCGGCTAGTGGCCGCTTGGATTCAGTCACTACCACAGCCTGGTAGCCATTAGGTAGAGGTGTTGTAATGCCATCTAGGGGATGACCTCTGAATGACGCTGTTAAGTCTGTAATATTTGTGATTAGGAGACATTTAGCACACTGCACACTCAGCACAGACTTCCTCTCGAAACTGAGACAATATTATGACCATGTAGCTTTAGCGCTGATTAGTTGATTTGAAGTGAGAAAAGTATCATGTAAACTTATAATTGAATTAATTGAAGAAAAACACATGCGTATTATATTAATTTTGCCGTCATTACCTCCATCATCAGTTTTGCTTATATACGTTTCAAAATATTGCTTTACATTCGCTGGACCGTCCGACTCAATCTTACAAGGCATGTAATGCGCCTTCTGCTTGAAGAGCTCCTGATTTTCAGATTGTTTCAGGCCATTTTCTATTTGTATTGACATCTTGTGTTTTCGGCAGCTAATAAAATAATTTAGATTACCATATATAACATGTAAAACACAACATTACAGAAATCGCCGGTATTGTCGCCAATCGGCCAATGTCTGTCTAAGCCAGTGTTACCAACTCCGAAATCTAGCGGATGGTAGAAATCTTTTAACATTACGGTAGATTTTTCAAAATTATGTTGTATCTTTAATTGGAAATACGGTAGAATTACTGTGAATGTTCAGTCAGCAACACGTTATGGGTCAGAGGCGAAAAAAAGCAATATATTATTAATCGGAATCCGACATTTCGGTATTTTATACATATTCGTATTATATTTTTGGAACATTGTAATAGTAGGTACAAAATTAATAAAATTTATTGCATTCCGCTGTATGGCCTGTTGCAACAACAGAGTACAGAGTACCCAGTTTTTATTTTATTAACTTTGCTGAAAACCCTTTCGCATTCAGCGTTTGAGTGTGGCAAAGATAAAACTGCCAACATAAACTTGGGCAAGTATTTCTAAAATATGAATGATGTTCGTCGCCTAGTTGTGCTATCTAAATTTATTCGCATAATATCTCCAATCAAGTTCTCTTTCGGTTATTGGGGAATCCCCAAAATGATACAGGCAGAACGTGTATCAGTGTTGTCGCTAGATTAATAAAAATACCCTATTGTATTTTGAAAACATGCATGTAGGTACCTACTACATAAATATATTTTAGTTTTGTGAATATCAATAATTATCCAAAATATTATTAAGTGATCTAATATCTGTTACTGTGTTTTTTGCTACCGTAGTTATAAACCTACGGTAGGTGGTAAATGT
>DWDV01003018.1:0-10958 GCA_018245615.1 Mimoniades ocyalus | reverse complement strand
ATTTGATCATCGGTTTACATATTCTGTGTTATAAAAGTCATCCCAATTTTAAACTCTATTTGGCTGTAAGAAATACAACATTATTGACTCTTTTAAATATTTTATGTAGAAATTTAGCCATTTTTATATATAAATTGTTTTATTTACCCAAAATTTTACCACACACATATCAGGGTGGAAAATAGAATAAAAAGTGCGGTTTATGGACTTATGAGAATCATGGAAGGTCTTTAAGGATTAAGATATTTGAAATTCCTGTTTTCCCACCCCGTAAGGGCCCTGGAGTGACGATTTAACGAAGGGTTCAAAAAAAAACATCGAAAGTCATTACCGGCAGAAGCACTTCACGATTAATTAATTCAAACGGGTCCGTTAATCATTAGAGCGGCGTTTATTAGCCGTCACAATACATTTACCAGGCGGCCGCGTTGAAGAAAAAAAATCTACTGACGCAATACTAACAGAAAAGTTGCGCTGCAACTTGAAGTTCAGCTCCTTTGTGTTCACTAAATATGAACAATTACACACAGATACATACCGGGACACACACTCATATACACACAGTCAACCATACATAGATTAACCAAAATAAGTGCATCGCAATCACTAAATAGATTTACTCAGATTCTGCAACGAATGTACAACACTTATTTCTTACAATTTGATTGTGATATGTCATATTCTGATATACAGTTGGTGTATAGGTAGGTATTTGTCATACGTTTCCGCATCTGTCTCTTGGCACACTAAGGCTTTAATCCTTCTCATTCTAAGAGAACAATCGTGTTGAACAGTGCTACGACAAGAGTGTTCGTGTTGATGACGTTTCAGGAAAGCTTTTTCTGTTGAATTTATTTACTTTTGTCATTATCTCGAAGCTGTGTAACTATCGCGTACTTGGTATGAAAATGTTGTAACAATAATCTTGTTAAACTTTGTAAAATATGTCAACGTATATTACTTTAACTTGTTCGTAAATATGTCTGATTGTGTGGTACTGAACATGCATGACTGTGTCGTTAAATATTTCCATGGCGTGCCAGTCATTTCACCATAATTAGAAAATTCCAACAACAAACAACCTTATTTAATTTCGACTTTTAATTTTATCGATTCGTTGTTCTAAAACATCATTAATCTATTTGGTTTTTGTTCTGGACAAATTTGAAAATAGTAGCAATTTTGAGAAAATTGTAGTAATTTCAGAATCCACGTAAAGCTGTTATTAAGCTTGTCAGTATAATACCACATTGCTAAAGTATGCTTTTTACGCGTACCTTTAAAAAATATATAACGTAGCATTCAATTTCACCTAATTAGAAAAAACTATAACTAAATAAAGAAGGTTAGTGGTACGTGCTTCATATTTATAGTTCCTTTCTTCCAGAACATTGTTCTTCATCAATCGACGTTGGTCCTTGTAACCTTTTTTATTATAGGTAATAACTATTTATGTATACTTAACGGCATTACCAAATTATATCTCGTATTTAATCGGTACTCACGACAAACGCATAAATATGCCAATATTTCGCCCCAGTTGCTGGCAACTTACAAACTTAGGTATTTTAAGTGCCCCCTAAACATAAAATGTATGCGTACTAAATTAACCAAATAAATAGGAATAAATTTTATGCTGTGTCATAAATTAACCGGTATCACAATCGTAACTTGTATGTAATAAATAAAATTGATCGATAAATATACTTCACTTCTATTTATATTCTTCATACTTTCTAGAACATTCTAGTTGCTCGAAGTAATATCTTAGATATGGTATGGATTAATATTAAGCCTTTTAACTAATACGCCATCCGTTCATAAATGTAATGTTTTAAACAACAAGCAGGTTTATAGAAATAGGTTACTCAGTTAAGTGCGGTTAGAAAAATCGATGGTCAAACAAATAAAATATACATGAAACCCCGTTCGCAATTTAGTTTTATTGGCTCTTTGTTGGAGAACTTCGTCCACGGATCGCTATTGCTTGTAGACACGACGAGCTGACCTAATTAACCAACTTTTAATCGTCTGTAGCGAAAGCGTCAAGAAAAAATACAGCTAACAATGGTTTATACGAAATATAAGACTTTCAACATATTTGTAATATTCTAATATCATTGAGAATTCTACAAGTACGAAATTTTTTAAGTAACGTAAAAAAAACGTAACATCACGCCTGCATACCCCGAAGAGGTAAGCAGAGGAGTGTAGAACGATTACGGTTAAGTCCCGCTATGGAATAGGTTGTGAGCCTATTGCCACACACCGGACACATATGTATCCAGACTCCGAGCCACTACTAGAAAATCTAAATTTGAAAAATAGTGCCCGACCCGGGATTTGAACCCAGGACCTCCCGATCGGACGTCGCCCTTATAACCAACACGACCAACGAGGCAGGCATCGAAATATTTAAACTTTTAAAATTTTTTTTTTTTTTTTAATTTGAATACTATATGTTTACATACATATGTTTCGTCATATCTGACTGGTTTGTCTGTAGATTATGTTATTAGCTTTATTAATTACGGTACTTCATATAAATCTAGATATGTTCATATTCGTTAAGTTGATTACGCGAACAGCAATTTCTTTGGCGGTCCGTTGGAACACCGCGGTCACCGTTTTAAGTTAATTAACGTATAAAGTTGCTTACGTCATGACAATACACTTAATACAATGGCTACACAACTTCTCTGTGTGTGTACTTTTTTTTCTAATCGGTCATTATTAGGTCCGGCACAAAGAGTTCCCGCTACACTCGCTCCGCTGAACAGCCGCGTTTACTAAAGAACTTAATGTATTCATTTTACTTTCATATCTTTCGCGTGATTAACTTTGATTGATTGCATCCAAATATTGATATTTGATATTAAAATCTGGGGGGCTCTATGGTGAAAGAGACAGAGCGATAATACACATGTGTGTAAAAGAGTTATCTATATATTCATTCGGAAAATAGTGTCCTCTTGTATGGCAATGAGTATCACCGTGCTTATGACATGTGATTCATATGCATAATAGATTTAAAAAGAATTATTAGCTAGCAAATACGAATTTTGGAGATATTACGGGGTTTTGTAGGTTGATATAGAGTTAGTGAATAAGCAGTAAAATTATATGAAGGTTAGCTTTTGTAGAATTACGATATTTCAAGGATAGTTTTAGGTCTTAGTTCTTAGATGATAGAAGGTGTTAATGTTGTAATAAAATATGTTATTGCTTTGTTTATTTGTAACTTCTTGTTTTAACGATGTCTAAATTCTATATGTATTAACTTGCCTATTAATTTAGTTTTGCCACATAATTGTTGTAATTTATACGTTTTAACATCATGGTTGTTCAAAAAATTATAGTTAAAAAATTATACGTTGTTTTCATTAAGTTTTTTTTTTTTAATATATTATACCTACATGGTAATACATATATTCACATATGTACTTACACAAATCTTTTAATCATATCTATTAGATTCATCATTTTTTTACACATACATAATTGTATGTAGACGATGTCGTTAACTACGCAATTGGGTACAAAAAATATAGGTAAAAATAAACGCATCAACCGCGAAAACCATTTTAATTAATTAAAATGATGTACGAGTGGATGGTTCACAGTAATTATTTTAGTGCGACGCCGGCTAGTACAAAATAGCTGGTGGACTTGTAACGCTACTCTGGAGTCGTATTTCCGAGAAGATTGATAGTGATGTATGGAATTGTATTTATTTATTAAGTGTCTCGTTCCAATTTGGAGGCTGGCGCGGGTCTGTTGTTTCCGGTCGATTGCCGCGTTGAAGGTGATGCGCGCAGAGCTTGATGGATGAAGGTAGCGAAGGCATGCGAGCGGTCCACAAGAATTCGTGTGCGACCACACCAACGTAACTTTACCCCTCGACTCCGTTTCGGTGATAATTAAGAGACGCCTATTACAACATTATAGAGACTAAATTAGAGCGACAGCTTAATTATAGAACAGTAAGGGAGGTGTTCGATGCAGTGTGGATGAGTCGGTGGTTATGTCACGATTTGTCATACATCGCAATGCGGTTACAGAGATCCCTAAGGTATCTTGGGATATATGAAGTTACGATAAAAATTGCGTGGGAACTATTTAATGTATTCAGAGCAAATATACTAACGTAATAAATTATTTACTTTCTTTAAATAAATTAATCGCCTATTTACTTCTTTATGTCTAAATATTATTATCATTATCAACGACTCAAATGTTCTTTGTATTGATTTAAAATTAATGAAAGCAGGTGCGATGTATGCTCGAAAAACTTTTTTAATAGGCTATCCACACGCGCCCTATTGAATTTCAGGACCCCAAAAAACTGTCGATGCTATCTTCAAAACCGACATTAATGTCCTCAGTAACGACGCTTTGAATCATAATAATTTAGCAGGTGTCGGTATGCACGGAGAAATTGTTAAAATTTATGTTTTCATTGTAACTTAATTTGTAGTTTAAAACATTAGGACAGAGGGCGTTAGAGTCGCGAGTCCGTTCCGAGTGGAAGCCTATTTTCGCAGAACATTACAGAGGATGAATGATTTCCTGGCCGGCCATGATTTATGTCCCGTTGTTTTGTGCGGCTACCAGCCGAACCGTAGGCTCATTACTACCCGCTAGTAAAGAATGGACAATCCTTTGTGTAAAGAAAGTATCGCATTTGTCTTTCTTTGTTGGATTTGCGGCGCGATATCGCTGAATAGCTTTCTTTATCGCGCCCACATCTGCATGCAGTTACAATTAAAGTGCTATGTGTGTATATTATGTAATATTTCGATACGTGTGACAGGGTAGATATTGTAGGTATATTAAGGTCATATATCTTTCAGCTCCGTCTTACTAATAGGTAACAAAATATTGTTATAATCTAAATATTGTATCAAATCTACATTATACTTGTGTATCATTTATGTATAATTGCTGTTTTAAATTCCTTATTCATTAATAAGAGCTATCAGTTCATTCACCACTATGTTTTGATACGTGTAGATATTACTCATTGTGAAAAGGGTCAAGATTTATTTTGCCTAAACAAGGCTGTGAAACCGGTTATGTTGACGGAGTCGGCGCTGTATCCGATTTAGAAAATAACAATGTATTTAATACTTGAAGTCGATTTTATAATGTATAATGTGTGTAAGAAATCATTTATATATGAAAAAGATGTTTTCTATTCATTGGTGTGCGTTATCGAGTATGATCCAGGCTTAAGATTCATTTTGCAGTGTTATACTGAATAAAAAGTTTGACCGTTAAAATGTTGAAAGTTTCCGAGGTACAACAGCTCATTTACCCGTAACCCTGGGCAGCCAACAAGCGTACCTATAACGTTGTTAGCGAACAATAACTATCATCAACGACTGCGTTCACTTTAGTCTTGTCTATGTGTTTGACCACAGAACAATTCAAAGATAATAGACATTTTTATTGTGGTTTTGCGCCATAAAATGATGCAGCCACTGTTAAATACAAGTTTCTTTGATATTTATCTTGCGTGTACCGTAATTAAAGAATTGAAATTTATTTTAATTTAAATAATTAACAATGACAAATAATCACGTGAAGCGTGATAATTAGGTACCTATTTGTTTTAAAGGTAATTATAAAGTTTAATATTAAAGAAATATTACTTAATATCTAAACGTACACAACATGCATTATTATGAAATATTTGTAAGATTACATTTTTAAATTTTATCAAAACATGACTGTCTACGAAAGTATAAAAAAGTTGTAACATTGTTAACAAGAATCTAGTTTGCTAGCACAACAGATTATTTCATGTTGGTAACTCTGGGCAGGATAACAAGCAGTGTATTATCTGTGCTTCGCGCCAATAACCATCATCAGACGTTCGCGCTACGGGTGCATTTTTCGCTATAACTCTTGCTTGTTTTGAGCTACAGATAAAATATCAATTTAATGTGCAAAATTATAAACAGAAACACGATATTATAAGACGTTCACACCTTTTCTGGTGTTGTTTTTGAAGTATAACATTGCATTTATTTAATAATGAGTAAAACCTTTTACAAATTCAATTGCCTAAGTCCTTTTTTTAACAATGCACATAAGGTCACCAATGATCTAATTATAACACACATTTCAGGCTACCGTTAGACACAAAGAAACAAAATAAATTTGCGCAATCCATTATGGCGATCAATAATAATGGTTACATTCGTTTCTTTTTCTCCAACCACATTGATAACTCTCGCGACTTAACCTGCCAGCTGTGCCGCAATAACATAGATTAAAACGTTCACTAAGTAAGTTGTAATGTACCTGTTGATTTATTAACTTGGATTTACTATTATCGCAATCTTAACTGATTGTCTCTTTCCCTGAGCGAGGTCCGAATGCAATGGACGTAACACATTACACCGGGCCACGGCTTTGCCGGACCTCGATTGACACGTGTGAAAGTGTCTGTAGCAGAAGGGGCTTGCTTGAGTAAGTGAAGATTAGAATATATTTTTCTATTAAATAGCATGACTATATGCATGTAGGCAGATTGGGTATTAAGTGATCATTTCTGTCTAATTTTGTGTAAATATATAAACTGTATAAAGTATGTATAAACTTTGTGTAAACTTTAAGTAGGGCTTAGATTGAACGTCCGGTCAGTTCTGTTAATCACTTGTATGTGAAATTCTATGAAAGCAAGAAGTAATTAACTATGTTATATGTGTGACTGAACAAAAGCTGTTTCATTTATTTAAGCAAAAACTTATGTAGCCTTTCAAATTCAAATTCAAATTGAAATCTCATTTATTCAAAATTGGTTCATAAGAACACTTTTTGTACGTCAAAATGATGCTACCACCGTTTCGGAAGATGCCTCGCTATGGAGAAGAAGCGGCGAAAGATACTCCATAGGTGTGCTTTTGCATCTTTTAAAATAAGCACTGAATATTACAATATAACTAAATTTATTGTGGAGCTGGAGTTACATCACACCAAACATTTTTGTCATTTAAATAATCATTTACTTTGTAATAAGCTTTTTCACAAAGATTTCCTTTAACAATAGATTTAAATTTTTTATCTGCAAGATTAATGATGTGTTTTGGTATTTTATTGTAAAAGCGATTACAGTTTCCCATAAAAGACTGAGACACCTTGTTAAATCGAAAGCGCCGTATGGTTTTCTCCGGTCCTATCGGTCCTTCTCCACCTCTTCCAATAGTGTGGTCCACGTGTTTCTCTTGCTCTCTTTAATGGCTTTGTTTAATTTTAATCGCGCTTCTTTATATTGGTCGTAGAGCTGCTCAAACAGTGGTATTTTCCGAGCCCGTTGGGAAGTTCTACGAGCCTCAACAGGTATTTTCCTCAGTTCAGAAATGTTATCGTTCCACCAGTTCACCGGTGGGAATCGGTTGTTACTGCGTCGCCATGGCATTGTTGCATCGCGGGCCTCAGTCAGCCTCCTTGAGATTTAATTCGCCTTTTCACTGGCGCTTTTGCCCATCAGTGGTCGGTCCTCGAGTGCTATCTTGAACAGGCCGGGATCATACGTGTTGGCCCTCCAGCCCACTGGATCAGCTCTTGTATGTGGTACTCCATTTGTATTTGGCTTTTGTGATACCTCCCAGTATATGGCACAGTGGTCGCTAGCGGTGTAAGTGTCAGAAACCTTCCAACTGTTATTTCCTCTGACTAGTGTACTGCTGACGAAGGTGAGATCCACAATTGAACTCACTTCGCCTCTTGTGAACGTGGGTTTATCGCCTGTATTAAGTAAGACGACGTCCAGTAGTGATATCGCCTCCAGAAGCAGACAGCCTCTAGTATTAGTGGCTTTACTACCCTAGTCCACTACCCAAGCGTTAAAATCTCCAGCAATGGCTACAGGGGAGCACATTCGCGCATCCTCCACTAAGTTGTCCAGGAACTCGGCAAACTCTTCATGTGTTAGGCTAGGTGGTGCATAGCAACTGTAGAACTGTATGCCATCAAATTTGGCTCTTACAAATCCGGAACCATTTTTTTGACTGCCCTGGAGAGGTGTCGTGCCACATGCCCAGATGGCAGCTTTTTCTTGCACATCGGTGGTCCAGTTTAGGCTTCTCAGCTGCTTATAGGGTTCTGAGACTAGTGCTATGTCTAACTTTAGTTCTCGTGCAGTCTGCATAAGTAGGTCTTGGGCAACCTCACAATGATTAAGATTGTTTTGCAGCACTCTAATCATTTGGAGGCCGTCTCATCATCTGAAGGGCTTTTTTAAATACAGGGCATTTACCACATCCTGCAAGGTGAGCGCAGTCTTCAGTATTCCCATTATCCACACAGAGGATACACCGGGCTTCTTTAGAGCACTGTTTGGCTTTGTGGCCTGTTTCTCCACATTTGGCGCAGGTCTTCGATCTGTCTTCTTTGTTGCTGCATTTGCTTGCAACGTGACCAAAGTGCCAGCACCTGAAGCATTTTATAGGCCTTTGGGTAGCTCTTATTCTACAGTTGACCCAACCTATTTTAATGTTTTGCCGCTCTGTTAAGGTTCTAGCCAATCCTGCTTCCATTCTAATTGACGCCGTAAGTGTTCCTCCGTATGCTTTACGAAGCGACTTGATGCAGTCTTCAGGAATATGACTTCCTTCACCAGTTATTTTCTGTAGGGATTCTACGATTTCAGACACCGTCGTGGTTTCGTCGAGGTCCTTGATCTCTAAATCCTGTTCAGGTACCTTGCAGACTACCGTAGCATCCTTTCCAAGAACTGCAGAAATAGTATTTTTTATCTCCTGTGTCTTATCTGTTTGGTTTCTCGCTAGGATAAGAAGCATATCTCCCGTAGCGGTCCTTCTAATTTTATCTACACATTGGCTTATACGATCCGCGGAAGCATCTTTCTTGACCCGCTTGAGAATCTCAGCATACTGGTCTTTCTGGCTTGGGCGAATGATAAGTGCAGTAGGGCGTGTGGCTGCTTTTTTCTTGGGTGGCTTTTTCTTTTTTACTTCTTTCCATTCAGTCGTCTCCGAATACGTTCTGTAAAGAGACGGTGAGGTTTGAACTTCTCTTACAGATGTGGTGACGTTGGATTTTCCGACGTTTTCGACTTCTCCAGTGATCTTTTTGAACGAGCTGCCTAGCGCGGCTACATATTTACGGATCTCTCCATGTACGTTCATCTTGCCCTTTATGAACTCCGCCAGGGCAGAGATCGTGTTTTCGTGGCGCTCCAGCGCCTTCTTTAACTCCATCATGCTTTCATTTGAGGTTATTTCTTTATTTGATTTATTCATATTGTTCCCACGAGAACCTAGGGAAATATACAGTCCGCTCCGGCAGCGCCCCGGTTACCGGAGTAAGGCCACTTAATTACGCCTGAGGTGGGACCTGGTATCCTCAGGGGGAGCGCTAGCGACGACAATACCCTGTCGCCTTCCAGTCCTGGGCACGCTAGACCACTGACATCGGGTTGTGTTCTGTCCGCGGGGGCTATTTTATTTCACCCCTACCCTGTGTCGCAAAATGCGAGCCTTGGGCTTTCCCCTATCCGCAACCTGGGGACGCGCCACGTAGCAGTTCACCTCTGCCCGTGGTGTGTGTCTGTGTCTGTGTGTGTGTGTCTCTGTGTGTGTGTGTGTGTGTCTGTGTGTGTGTGTGTGTGTGTGTGTCTCTGTGTGTGCGTGTGTGTCTGTGGGTGTGTGTGTGTGTGTGTCCCTGTCTCTTGATCATATAACCTTTGTGTTAGATCATACGTGAATATTGTTTTACTATTGCAATGAAGTTTTGAAAAATGGAAACTGCAGCAAATACGAGTATATGTTATTCAGATCTAGAAAAGTAAGTTGATAGAATTGTGTAACTTGATACAAGTATTTACTGATTACATTCGTTTATGTGCCTTGAACAAATTATGTAAAATAAAAATTGAAATATACAAATTAAATTTCGAATTATATTCGGAGTTGAAGAAAAAACGTAGATAACTTCGTTCCTAACGGGGGTCCCAATTTATTTATTTGTGATTGTTGCTACATAGATTGCCTCGTTGGTCGTATTGGTTGCAAGTGCGAATGCCGATTGGGTGGTCCTGGGTTCTGTTGTAACTTTGTATTAAGATTGTGTGCTGGCAACATTTTGAACCATGTCTGTTCACTCTAATAGTGTGCTATCTGTGATGTAAAGAGTGTCAATAAAGAACAGCAATTAATTACTTTGGGTTTCAATTTAGAAATAAAATCAAGGTGCATCTCAGAGATACAACAGG
This sequence comes from Mimoniades ocyalus, assembly GCA_018245615.1. Lineage (NCBI taxonomy): Eukaryota > Metazoa > Arthropoda > Insecta > Lepidoptera > Hesperiidae > Mimoniades > Mimoniades ocyalus. The sequence goes on along the minus strand of DWDV01003018.1, from coordinate 715 downwards.
TTCTATACCCGGGTCGGGCACTACTAAATTTTTCTAATTTAGATTTTCTAGTAGTGGCTCTGAGTCTGCATATTGTGCTCGGTGTATGGCAATAGGCGTACCATCTATTTCATAGTGCGACTGAACGTAACGAGTAAAACGTGGGAGTGAACTGCTCTCCTCTGCCTGTTTCTTCGGGGATTACATGGTACCTGCGTGATAGTACATTTTTATTGTTGGTAGAATCGGTCTTATTGAACATTAAGGCAGCTACCATTGCAGCTGACAGGCCGCGGCCCGAACTCTGACCGTATTCGCCGGCAGCTGTCAACTTTATAAAATATTTAATTTTATACTAATATGCGGGACAATACAAGCCCGTATCGGGAAGGCGATTGTAATGCTGCCAAGCGCTGTCCAATATAACCAATAGCGCAAGCAAAACGGCACAACCGACTGTCTATCGTAATGAAACGAACGTACTTAGCAAGACGCTGGTTATATGGACATCAATTTATTTATGTTATTGTTGGTGACAGGGGGCGGACTTAACCCTTAACTAGGCGCATTAAAAAAATCACCCAATTAGGCGCATGGGGTTTTGAGTGACCTACAAAAAAACATTAGGAAAGGAGTGTCAAAAAGAAAAAAAAAAAAATTAACTTCACGCCTGTAATCCCCGAAGAGGTAGGCAGAGGAATGCAGAACACTCCCACGTTTCACCGGTTACGTTTAC
>DWDV01003017.1:0-10958 GCA_018245615.1 Mimoniades ocyalus | reverse complement strand
GTGGGACTTAAAAGTAACTAGTGAAACGTGGGAGTGTTCTACATTCCTCTGCCTACCTCTTCGGAGATTACAGGCGTAATGTTACTTTAATTTTGGTAAAGGAGGTGGATACATTTTCGTGCGCGCATTTTTTAGGCGAAGAAATTTTTAAGTCACAAGTGAATGTTGACGTCAATGGACATCAATAACCAACACGACTGTGGGAATATAACTATTAGTGCTAGATCAGTTAATAAAAAATGGTAATAAAATGTTATAATGTTAAGACCTGTTAAAATAGTAACATGACAACAGGAATAAGGGTAGGTAATGACAATAATCCGGTTAGATATTTATGGAAACAATATTGATATCATTTCGATGAAAGCAACACACTGTATAGCTAACATATGAGTAAATACCAGTATTAATAAGATTTTAAAAAAATACTATGAATATTGTCGCACGTGAAAATGATTAACATATTTTTATAGCGAAACGGAACGCACAACATCGATAGTTCCATATTCGCCGCCATTTAGATCGATTTGTCCAATAAAAAATAACGGTTATTTCTAACACTAGATTTACAAATACTGTCACATATGGATGTGATCAAAGTACTAATAATGGTTATTAGGACTTCGATACTCTGCTAAAACCGTCTCTATATTTCGATCTAGATGTAATTTCAACGTAAAAGGAAACGTTAGGATATATGTAAATTAATATTTTACATCTAACACTGCATTGAACGCAATTATTAAATTTACCTAAGCTATTTTCGTATTAAATTAATGTTTCGTAAACTTCGCAGTGTAGATAAACAGCTAATGTATGTAATACACAGGAATACTATTACTATAGGATATACTATCCTATATACTATCCTATATACTATCCTATATACTATCCTATATACTATCCTATATACTATCCTATATACTAAACGACTACTACATAGGAAAGGAAGTAATTTTTTCGTAGCCGAGAGACGATTAATTTTCCGGTCAACTCACAAGTACCAGAACTTCCATCAATATATTATAAGAAGGCGAGTGTTTGAGAAGTGTTCCGTATTATAAATGGTTGATAGAAAATTGTTTGCTTCAGGCAAATAGTGAGCTAAATCCACAAGAAGTCAGAAAAGTATTTATTAATTTACTTAGAAATATGAGTTATTGTTCTCACGGCTAAATATGTATAAATGATTTAAAGATTATTCCAGCGTTGATAAATTGTTTGTAAAGCGGTTGCTTTTGACTGGGCGCGTGTTAGAAATATCTGTATTTAACGATGAATAATGTGAATTAGGAATATTTTTTTTCATTTACATTCTTTGCTACACTCTGCTGCCTACCTCGCGCATCGTAACATCACGCATGTAATCCCGGAAGACGTAGGCAAAGGAATGTAGTACACTCCCACGTTCTACCAGTCTATCGAATAAATGGTGAGCCTATTGTCATAAACGAGGCATATTTCTAGACTCCAAGCTACTACTAGAAAATCTAAATTTGAAAAATTCTATAGCGTCCGACTCGGAATTTCAACCCAGGACCTTCCGATCGGCAGTGGCGCTTGCAACTAACACGACCAACGAGGCAGTTTTTTTTAAATGTATATACGAGTACATAAATTTTTTATATACAAATCTTTATCGATCGTGAAACAAGTTTTTGTGACAACATTGGTATCTCCCAAAACGAGCTTTCTTTAGCCTTTTTTATTTATATACCCTAACTATGTTGAAATTATTTTATTAAAAAAGCTCTTGTCACCCACCAGGAACTAAGGATAAAACGTATGCAATACCAATTTTCAATTTTTTTTTCAACGAATTCATCGATATCTTAAATAAAGTAATCCTTATCGTGACTTGAAAATTGAGCCTGCCATTATAAGCTGTAGAGGATGTCAGTTCTAAGCGTTTGTTTGGGTTTTGCTCCAGTTTTACTTATAGGTTTTCATATCGTCCCAGATTTAATTGAGACTTAAGGGCTTTTAATTTTATGTATTACACATGTGAATATAATAAATGAAAAGCCAGTGGAAGCCCGTAAGCTTAACAGCTTCCACGACTAATATTAGTAAGCGTCTTTGAAGCCCTTTGAGGGTGTTTCGTAGGAGCGTGTTAGGACCACATAAATAGAAATTTATTCACAGCATAAGCGCTTGCAGTTCAAAGGGCCCATACGTTAGACACAATATTTAGTATAAAAATTTAATACGTAATAAATTTCTAACTTTTCATTTGGTTTAATAATGTACCTTAACTCATAATACTCATTTCCAATAGCTCCGATAAGTCAGAAATTCGTTAAGGTCCGAATCTAATCAGGGTATCCTGTCAAATATACGTTACATGAGTTAAATCCGTACATAATTAAATAATGTGTTTAGATACTCGGGAAACTTTTTAACAATAATACTTATTATTTAAATAATAATTGACAGTATATTAAGTTTTATTAATATCGTAACACTAGGGGTTAAAAAAAATCTAGAACAATCTTTAACAAAATAAACTTTTTTGGCTTGGAGTGTATCTCTGTGTTTATAACTGCAGTAGCACTGCGTTACGAAGCCTTCATTGGACCAGTTCCAATATGATATTCCAACCAACGCACATTGGAACGAGCGAAGCCCCAATCAGTGTTTTCTGAATGGAATTACATTTAATATTGTGTAAATATTAACTTCACATATCAATGTTTATCTTGCGTTATGAAGGGCGTTAAGATTTGCATAAATGTATCCTGTGGCTTTAGCGGAGCCGCAAATGTTGGCGCCTCGCAAATGATTTAATACCAGACGATATTAATGGTACGGTTATCGGAATCAAACATCGGCGAATCTGCGGTTTCGGGGACCGTTCGACGATCATTTGGAAGGCTTAAGAGTAGAGTGTTTACCGCTAATATAATACGAGGGGATAATTTTGAGGGTTGCAATAATAGGCCATAATGGTACGTTAATAGTACAATTATTCTAATGGTTTAGTTCCTTGGTGTCTATTATTCAACATATTGCTCTGAATCATTACTTGATTGTAGAGTATTTTTAAAATGACATTTACTTGAATTATTTTAGCAGACGTGTGGTGAATTATATTATATCTATTTTTATAAAATCACGCCAGATCCCTGAAGGTTAGACAGCGAACACCGACCGCCAAATATTATCTAATCCTTACAGACAAGACATGCCTGTGTGTGATGTCATATTAAATTGGTAAATGAATACTAAAATAACTGAAATCAAACCGGAATCCACTTAACGCTGTTTGAATACGATATTGATGAACTTCGCGAGTTCTGTGCTAAAATTTGTATTAGGAACATGTCAATGTTATTTTCATAACAGGATATCGAAGTATGTAAGTAAATACCATAATGGTATTTACATGGAATTAATTCATAACAATTAACACAATATATGTACAAAATCATAATATCGACTGACCAATTGGTGCAGTGGTTAGTGGAACTGACTGTTCCGCCGAAGGTTGTGGGTTCGATTCCTACACAGAATAAATATTTGTGTGATGAGTAAAAAAATATTTGTGTAATGTGTAAAAAAAATATTTATTTAAGTATGATGTATTCATATGTATACCTATATGTAGTTTATCAGCCTCTGATTAGCATGCCACAAGCTCTTGACGCTTACTTTGGGATCAGATGGCCGTGTGTAGAGATGTCCCAAGATATTATTATTATATTTTTCGAACGGGAATTAAATTCATAAATGATGTTTATATAAAATTGTTGTCATAAATCTATCGTCTCGTCAGGTCCTCTATAAGGTAGGCAGAGAACACAGTCTACCAAATACCTTTATCAATACAAACTGACGCGTTTCATGCTCACCATTTATGTGAAAGAACATATTTGAATCTATTATTAGCGTTACTTTGTTACGGATCGTTGGTCAGTGAGATTATTCGATGGGGAACCACAGGAGTCGGTACATTACGTTAATTGGTCAGGATGTGGGCGTGTGACCTCGCCGGAAGTGTCTTGTTGGTGGGGCGACGTTGGTGGGGCGACGTTGATGGAGTCCGAGTGCCAATCGATACCTCTACACCAGGGAGAAAACAATAGATAGAGGAGAGAATACGTAGCCCTTCAACACAAATAAGCGTAAGGGATGCGTAATTACGTACTCCATTCTTAATTCTGTGTTTTGGTATATTACATGTTATACTGGCGACTTATTATATTGTATTCTATAATTAAACGTAACATCCCCGAAAAGATAGGTAGTGGAATGTAGTACACTCCCACGTATCACCAGTTATGTTTACGTCCCACTACTAAATATGTCGTAAGTCTATTGTCATACACCCTACTAGAAACACACCCACACTGCTAGAAAATCTAAGTTAGACCAATTCAATAGTGCCCGAACCGGTGTATGAACCCAGGACCTTTAGATTGGCAGTCGCGCTTGCAACTGCCAATAAGTCTACTACTAACTACTAATTAGTAATAAATTTAAAATGTAGCAAAACGAATTGAAATGTAACAGGATAACAACCGAGGGGATTAGGGCCCGAAATATATGAATTTTGAAAGTTAAATTAAGAAAAAATAATTGAAATTCGGTCCATATATATATGGTCTATTTTAAAACTTAGTTTCGTAACGTTCGTCCTAATGAAGATACAGGGTGTTTTCACAACCGAATCTTCTTCAGTTACCTACTTTAGTTTTATGAGGCCGTGTGGAATAGTATAATTATACCAATCTGAGGAGAGCTTCGTGAAAATCTTATTAACCTCCGTGGTATTAAAATACTCTTAATTAGACACTGACATTGAGTGTCTGACGTGGGTCATACGCCTTAAATCGGTATAATCCCAAATAATTGGTGTAATTTATTTAATATTCTGATAGACATAATCTAATATGTAAAAATCTCGTGTCACAGTGTTAGTGATCGAACTCGGTAGTTAGAGGTTTAAAACGGTTTGGTAGACTTTTGTGAAATTTGTTGTGTATATTTGGCAGATCTGAGAATAGGTCTTAAGTGATAAGGTGGCCCTATCCAGGAAAAATCTATTTATTGACGAGAATTTCTTTTTGTTTTTTTTTTTAGATTTGGCATCAAAAAATACCTATGACCCCTAATTTTTACCTTTTTATCCGCCACCATCCGTTTTTTATAGCGATCTTTGTATGTACAATATCCAAATAATTTAAGCATCGTTTCTTTTTCACACATTTAAACACAGACACTATAGATTATTTCTTTTTTATTTAATAACAAAAATATTCACTAGATATAATTTATAAAGCAAAACAACGTTTGCCGTGTCAGCCAGATTTATTAAGGGATTATTTAGGGATTAGGATTTATGTAGGACCAGATACGTTAAATACAAAACAAATAAAGTAATGACGATAAAAGTAAACGTAAACAAAGAAACACTATTAAAGTACAAATTAATTAGAGTAAAAGATTAAAGAAGCAGAATTGTTCTTCGGGCATTGACTTCAAATCACGTACAAGAGGTATATTATCACATCAAAGATCATTTCTTCATCATCATCATTTTACTCTTTCCCTTCGAGAATACGGGTTTTCACCCAAATTACGAATAGTGAAAAAGTCTGCCAAGGCGGCTAAGCGCGGGTGTAATAAACCAACTACACAACAACAAACATCTATAAGCTGTGTGGATTTCCGACGCGATGTTTTCCTTCAACACTATAGCAACTAACACCGTTATAAGCGCACCACCTATCCCATAGTGGGACGTTAACGTAACTGGTGAAACGTGGGAGTGTACTGCACTTTTCTCCCCATCTCTTCGGGGATTTCAGGCGTGATGTTACGTGTTTTTAATATTTAAACTTCACAGTTTATTTGAAAGTATTAAGAAGGCTTGTAGACTTATCGATATGAAACTGGCACAGTGGTCATTTCACACTTATAGCCAATCTCAACAGGTTTTCTATTCTCCCGAAAAAGCTTTAGTAGCTTTGAAATATGACTGTCAGTCACAGTCAGTTGCTGAGTAAGACGTAAATTTTATTTGGGCAGGGTACATTTTTTTTAGATCCTCTGATGGCGCAAGAAGACAGAGTTCATATTTGAAAAACTAACACTGCATTTTAAATTTCAAATTTGTGTTCATAAAAAAAATGCAAACAGTATTCTGTGACTAACATGTCTAATGAAGTCCTCCAATGCTATCAGCATTTGCTATCAGTCGGGAAACAATGTGAGTCTGTGAACTTGTGTGCGATACAATTTTTGATTTTAAAGAATACCTAAATATTCTAATAGGAAACATATAGTCGACTCAGCATATCAAAGTTAGCAACGCAGTAGGACAATTTATTTATATAGTTTTAAACTATGTATATCGTTTTAAAAGGAATAATTTTTTTCCCGCGTACGTGGAATTCAAGTAGTGCCTATATTGACAAGGCGCGAGGCACTTTGGTCCGCGAAACCGTAGGCAATGGCCCACATCGCCCATGCCTTACGCCGCCTCTGGTTATATTCCTAATGCGATTAACAGTACAGAGTTACTTACTTTTTCGTTAAAAGTTTATATCTAATACACGTTTATTAATCGAAAAAGGTCATTAAGTAAAAGTATAGTTATATATGTACTTACGTAAGTATTAATGTGATATGTTATGTAGTGATACTTAAAATTGTTGTCCATCTACATCAGCAATTCTACATCTATTGGCAATTGGTATTCGGTACATGACAGGTATTTCGTTGTACTGCTAGAATGCTTTAATCGCTTTTAATTGAAATGTCTAACTTAGCGCGTTCAAGAATGTGCAGAATCTAATAGCAGAAAACTCAAAGCAAATGTCAGTTAAAAAGAGAAGAAAATTTTATGTTCACTGGCCGAGAAATGTTTGAAATTTGGAACGTTTTTTAAAATTAGAACGCACATGTACCTACAAATATATTATCTTTTTAAGATATCGTATGTAAGTTATCATAACATATACTCAACATCCACGCCTAGAGTGGGAATTATGAACAATCTCTTTTTATTACGGGAGGCCTATGTCCAACAGTAGACTGCGTTAGGCTGAGGATGCGATGGTGAAGTTTATAAATGAACGTAAATCTAATTTTAGTTTATTCTTTATTTACACTACAGTACCTATAATTTCCTTCATCCCAATTGATAAAAATGCAATAACTATTGAAATTGTGCACTGAATCCATTAAAGATCTTAGAAAATTATATAAAAATTATACAATATATGAAGATGCGTTACTTCCAATCATTTATTATTTAACATTTTACTTATCTAACGTTTTACTACTGCTAATATTATTGCTAATATTATCTAACTTTCTCAAAACTCAGATTGTAAATTATAAATGGCTTATCAATTCTGATACGAGACTTAAAATAAACTTCGTTCAGATAATACGTATGTGAATTGCCAACGTATGTGGTTTTTTGTTAATCACAATTTATTAATATGCTTATTTGCAAAAACATATATGTACTTATAATATGTCTGAATAGATATCAGAACTAATGATCTAATTATAAATACAATTGTAATGATCACTACGCAACACAATAATACTAATAAATATACAAGTATATAAAAAAAAATGTTTTATGACGTGCAACAATTTGATTATTTGCCAAAACTCAGACTTCTCTATAAAACTAATAATATAGTCTGAACTGTAATCCGAGAATCTGCTAACTAGAAAAAGTATCAAATTTAGAATTCAAACACTTTTCTCAAGCCACTTATTTAGTTCTGCTCAACTGTTCAAAATAAAAAAACTAGCTTTTTTTCACAGTATCATATTGTGTTAAGATTTTATTCTTTACTTCTCCTGAGTGAAAAGTGAGCAAACGAAGCAATTAAGTAAACGAAGAGAGTGATTTTACAGTTGCTAAAGCTTTCACTTGGAATAGAAAGTTTATTCTAGCCTATAAATCCTCAATTTGTACAATAGATAGATCACTTAACATCTTAGTCAATTCAATATTACATTCAGTACATTTTACTTGAAAACATGGAGGAAAGTTCTAGAACTCTGATAGAACTCGACTACAGGAGTAAGCAGCTACGAGTAGGAGCACTACAGCTAAGCAGGACTTTGTTCGTTTGTGGAGAAAAAACATTTGTATATTAATTCCCAAGACATAACAACACGTCTGTCATGAATATCAAATTACTTCAATTTTGTGGCAATGTGCCCGGTGTATGACAATAGGGTCGTTTAGTTTTCTTTGAAACGTATGACATAACAAGTGAATCGTGGGAGTAAGTACTACATTTATCTGCCCACCATTACGAGGAAATAGGAAGCATGGTGTTGTTCTCTTATGTTACTTCAATACTATCTAACAGCGGATAAAAATGTTTGATGCAATAACCGTTTAAAATTAGATGACTAAATTCTCATTTCATTTATGCAATATAAAAGACACCCGTACAAGAATATACGAGTATTTGAGTATGGTAATATGTAGTTTATCAGAGGTCTGGTTCCCATTAAATCAGCTTTCTTGAGACTTATTCTGGGATCAGGTGGCCGTGTGTGGAGATATTACAAGATATGAAATATTATTGATAGAAATAGCACAAATTTCATTCAGTCTCTAGAAATCTTTTGTTCTTCAGATAATAGGCGTGAGAAATTAAAATATTACAATAACGATTACCAGATATCACCTCTGGGCTATAATTCTTTCAAGTTTTCACGGTTCTTCAAATATTTGAAAAGAAATTGTCTACTGACATTTGTTAAAAATCGCACAATGGCACAATATTTAAAATGTCAAAGTCAGGTTGGCGGAAAAGTTTGAGTAATTTAGCAGCTCGAGCGACAGGGTGGTGGGGTTATCTATTCTGTAGGAGAATGCCTAATGATTTAAAATTCGGTCTCCCATTAAAGAATGTATTAGCTGACCCAACAAACTTCGTACCGCCTTAAATTTGAATATTGTGTTAAAGTTCAAAAACTAAACATTAACAAACAATCAAAAATAAAACTCAAAAACGTTATGTATGAAAAAAGTTTACTTACTGTAATGCTTTCTGGCAAACAATATATTTGGTCTTTTTTTGCTGTGCGTAAATATACAACGATGAAGATTTTTGGACACGCGACGCGAGACGTACTATTGCTCATACGCAAAAAATTTTATATTAAATTTTAACGCCTTACAATATTTACAAAAAATCGTCATTCCCTAACCGTTACGAATTCTTCGGCACCATAATTAATTTTCGGATCGTATTGGAATGCAGGTCTCTCGTTTCAGGACCACACGACCATTGTTTCTGCGGCATCGTTGAATTGCATTACGTCGTGCTCGCTGTTGTGTATTCACATCATTTTCTGTCACTCCACAACGCAATTCTGTGTCCCGTTGGTCATCTACATAATTAGTACATCTTGAATTAAAAAACGTATTAAATAGCGGACCAAACAATTGAATGACCATGCTACGGTTCCTTAATATTTTCCATAGTTAATAAAGGTACTACACGCTTACACGGGGACGAAAACGAAAAGGCGTAAGTATAAAAAAACTTCCCTTGACGGTCATTTATATGACAGCGAACAGACCCTGGGTTACGTATCGTTTGCAATCTGGAACCGCATCGAGTCTTCAGTTATAAAAAGACGCTCCAAAACTTGCTTGTGCAAAAGTAAATTTAATCTTTGGCTAGACGGTGCAATTTCAGATATTTCAACGCAAGTGGCTGTGTTGAAGCTGGCTTGTTATTTGCTACTCCTTATGTGCTTTCTCTCTCATACATTGCATCGTTCGTTCTTTGTTCGCTAAGAGTACGATACAGTCTGAGAGATAAAAACATTGAACCGCAAAATATTCGTCAAAAGTACGTCTGGAAGACGTTTTTTGCTGACGTTCTTTTTATTGTTATCTAAATAATAAACATAAGATTGTTATAACATTATTAATATCTTTATTAATTACACATAGATTACGTCGAACGATAGGCCAAACCATCTATTGTTCCATTACGATGACTTTTCTTCTGAGATCTGTCTGTAATTGGTAATGCAATTTTTACTGTTCATTTGTAACCATATCCGAATGTTGTTACCTTTCCAAAATTTAAAATATACGCATTTGTGTTGGTAATTTTGAAGTTCATAGGTACTTAAAGTTTTAAAGTTATGTAATAAGGGGTCATCCATAAATTACGAGAGACGTTAATGGGGAATGGGTCGATGAACTGTGACATTGTGAGATAAGGGGGGTAGGGGTCCTAAATTTTGTGACGTTAAATTTAAAAAATGTAAGCATTATTATTATTAATCTTGGCAAACTACGGTCTTTACCCTGCTCATTGTGAGAGGAGACCAGCAGCAAAACTATAAGAGGGTTGATGAGGGAGATTTCATCGTGGTGGATTTCGTCATACTAAAAACATTCAATACCTAATGGAGGTCCATTTTCACTTAAGAAAAGAATAGCAGTAGCAAACTCGACGTTATGACCAAAAACATGTGACATTTTAATATCGAATATACACCATATAAGTTTGAGTATACACCAAAAAGAAACAATTATCATGAGTTATAAACATAACTGCTTTTTTTTCTCAAATGTTTTAAAAATTTCAAAAGAATTAAATTATTTTAAAAATCTGAATATGTTTTGTTTTAAAAGCGTTATGACAACGTAACGACTTATGTTAAAATCACAATAAATTGCCGATTATGATTATATTTTCGTATCTTAATATATGCTTTGTATCAGGACACCTGTCTAAAAACAGTATTTTTGGTAAAGAGCGATCAGAAAGATGTAAGCAATTCATGTACAATTAACCTCACAGTTTCAGTACTACGCACAAATCTAACATGTGTATTTTCAGTACAAAGCGGAATTTAATATTATCGTCTATTGGGGTTGACTGCCTCGTTGGTCGTGTTGGTTGCAAGTGCGACTGCCGACCGGGAGGTCCTGGGTACGATTCCCAGGT
>DWDV01003016.1:0-10959 GCA_018245615.1 Mimoniades ocyalus | reverse complement strand
CCCCGCGCCCGCCCCGCGCCCGCCGCGCGCCCGCCCCGCGCCCGCCCCGCCGCAACGACGCGAAGACGATAATATAACCCAGTGTCAATTAATTCAAATACAACAAATCAACAAATATTCCAATCGTACTTTACTTCGTTTCTTTTTCTTTTAAGACTCCTGATAGATATCTTCAATTTCCATTTTGATTACGTGATACTTAAAATAGTTAATATTAAGAATGTTAATGTAAGTAGTCAATAAATTTCTATAAAAAATACCTTTTTATTATTTACCCATACCTTATATAAATAAGTACGTATCGTAACTTCACGTCTGTAATACCCGAAAAGATAGAGCAGAGAAGTGTAGTGCACTCCCGCGTTTCACTAGTTACGTTTACATCCGGCTATGGAATAGGTGGTGAGTCTATTGCCATGCGCCGGGCACATATTCAGACTCCGAACCGTTAGCAACTAACATTTTCATAAATGTAATTTTATGTTATCATATATTATGAAGTCAATGTTATGTGTATAGTGAACATATTACTGAACAAGTATTAATGTAATATAATGTAGTACTATAGTTGTATATAGATTATCTTGGTTTGGCTCGCAGAACAAGTTTTTATAAGATCTCGTTAGACGCTTAACTTTTTGTACACACTACAATCGAATCAACGTCTTCGAGTCAAAAGCTGAGATGTCAGCCTTCCGTATTTCCTGCCACTTTGAACAATCCAAAATGGCTGCCGGTTCATATTAATATTAATTTTCATATATGTTTAACAGTTTTCATACTTGAAATCGTTGTATTTTCGAAAGATCACTTTGGTTTTTGGAATAAAACTAAGGAATTAAACATCATATCAACTTTATTGATTATAACAAATTTTAGCAAATGGAACTTGGAAAATAAAATATTGAGATTGGTAATGTAAAAGGAAAAATATATCCTTATTTAGAAAAGACCCTCGATTTCTCCAGTCTTAGGGTTGAGGTCGATATCGTAGATGCTAGGACGAGTGGGCAGCCCTGGCATCTTGGAGATTTCCCCACAAATGGGCACCACGAAGCCAGCACCCACAGAGACGCAGATGTCGTTGATGCGCAGCTTGAAGCCAGTGGGTGCGCCTTTGATGGATGGATCGCCGGTCAGGGAGTTGGAAGTCTTGGCCATACAGATGGGGAATTTATCGTAACCCTGCAGAAAAGTTAAAAAGTATTATAGTTACATTGTAGAATGTAATGAGATCAACAACATAATCAACTCTTTTATCGTTCCTCTGTTGTACACGATTCTTCTCTCAGAATGAGAAGTATTAAAACCATAGACTGGCACGCTGACCAAGTGGGTTTGCACAAACTACAACACCATAAACACATTTTGTATAGTTATTACTCAAAAGCACCTTGTCAGTAAATTCCTTGATTTTTTCAAGCACCGCGTCGGTATATTCAATTTCTCCGGCACCGTACATTTCGAAAGCTATTTTTTGGATCTTGTCTTTAATAGTGAGGTTCAGCGGGTACAAGTAATCGAAGTTGGATTTCTCTTCGCAAGCGGCTATAACAGCGTCGGCCAGGTCCAGGGCACCAGCGCCGCCCTTAGCCCAGTGGTCGCAGATGACTGCTCGGAACGCGCCGTTCTTCTCGGCGAAGCTTTTCACCAGGTTCAATTCAGCTTCCGTATCGTTCCTGTTAGCAAGAAACAAAGATCTCTGGACATCTTCATATACGGCCACACTTAACACAATCTGTGTTTTTATAACCAGATAGTTGATAAAGATGTACCACATATACACATATAAAAATTTGCTCGCATTTTAACATCTAGGCACAGAACAAGCAATCATTTGTTCGGGCTGGAAACCGAACTGATACCCACCGGCTACATAACCAGGGTCACTAATCATGAAACCAGCGGGCTAGTGGACATCATTATCGTGTATTCATCGCTGTAAGACCACGATGTAGAAGTCTGTAGTAATTCATGAAACTATATTACAAATGTCCTTACTTATGTCTGTTTATCGCTATGACAACTGGAACTCGGAATTTATTCCCGTTGCTGATGTGTTTGCCCAAATTACACAACCCCTTGCTCAGCAAATCCAGATTTTCCTGTAATTGAAAACCTTGCATAATTAATATATATGTTATTGCAAATTATCATTACGCATAATATTAAAATATCTTTCTTAATTTTTGTATATTATATAGGTACTAGTTGATCCGGCGAACTTCGTACCGCCTTAGATTTAAATATTATGTCAAAATTCAATAACTAAAACTTAACAGTAAACAAAGAGAAAGCTCTAAAAATCTTTTATAATATTACAACTACCATTATATACAACTATTACATACTATTATTATATACTGTTATTATAAACTGTTACTATGATATAGTACCATTATATATTAGGTACTATTATTATATACCGTCGTTATTACACATCACTATTATTATGTACTCTTATTCCCATCATCGAACTCATTCCAATGCTGGACATAGATACGCCTCCCACAAAGAACGCCATCGCGCCATGTTCTTATCATTATATACTCTTATCATTATATACTGTTATTATTATACACTGTTATTATTATTGACTGTTTTTATTATGTACTGTTATTATTATATACTGTTATTATTATGTACTGTTATTATTATGTACTGTTATCATTATGTACTGTTATACTTATGTACTGTTATACATATTTATGTACTATTATACTTATGTACTGTTATATTTATGTACTGTTATACCTATGTACTGTTATACCTATGTACTGTTATACCTATGTACTGTTATACTTAGGTATAACAGTACATAATTATACTATATTATACTTATGTACTTAATGCACACAAAGCACATCAGCCTAACTCGTTAATAACCAGGTGTAACAATATATTGAAAATAATATTTAACAAAAATGCAACGTGTCTCTGTGTGTGTAATTCATTGTCAATAAGCTAACGTTAAGTTCGCGCACGTGGACGCACCTGCACGTACACGTCGTGCAGCGGCGCGCCGGCGCTCACGGGCGGGCCGCCGCCGTGCATCTTGAGCGCGCGCGCCGTGCACACCACCACGGCGCAGTGCGGCACGTCGCCGCCCGCGCGGCACTTGATGTCGAAGAACTTCTCCATGCCTGTCACACGCTCACATCTCACAAACGCGACACAACCAGCTCTAGCCGCATACGCACGTACTCGTGTGAATTGAACAGAATGAATTCCGCGTTCGAGGCAATTGTTTCGCCAGACGAAATATTTTATATTATTTATTTCTCTATAAACTCGCAGCAATAAAATGTGCACTAATACACACAAGTACAATAATCAATCTTTTAAAATAACAAGAAATAAAATAACCCATAGGAGACCTGGCGTGAAGATATGCATGAATATAATAAAATAAAAATGTACAAACCTAAGCCGGTTAACAAAAGTCATAAATAAAAACAAATAAAAGAAATATTAACTAGATTAAAGTTGACATATAGTAAGAAAATCTACATTATAAGCATCAACATGCAACAATGAATGTACAGACTATTATTACAGAAAGTACTAAAAGGTTATAATGTATTAAAATATTATAAATTTACCAATATCAGACCCGAAGCCGGCTTCGGTGGCGACATATCCCTGATCCCTAACCAGCTTCAGAGCAATCTTGTCGGCGATGATGGAGGAGCAGCCGTGAGCGATGTTGGCGAAAGGCCCCGTGTGCACGAGGACAGGCGTGCCCTCCAGGGACTGCATCAGGGTTGGCTCAAAAGCATCACGGAGCAACACCATTAACGCTCCAGTTACACCCTGAAATAGTATGTATATAATAACAATTTTACAGAGGGAGACCAGTACTCGAGTATTGTCCAAATGTTCTGGCTGATGAGAGAATTGAGAGACATCTAAAACTTTTCGGGTATACACTTACAATAATTTCCCAAATGACTCACCAAATCATCAGCTATGACTGGGTTGCCATTCTTGTCCAGTGCGACCACCATATTGGCCAGCCTCTCTTTAATGTCGTCAACATTGTTGCCAAGAGCTAAGATCGCCATTATTTCAGAGGCGACGGAAATATCAAAGGAGGTCTCACGTGTAAATCCTTTCTCTGTAGGAGACTGGCCGATTGTGATCTTGCGCAGATACCTATCGTTCAGATCGACGACTGAAAAATAAATTCTTTACTAATAAATATATGTATCGCTAAAATTCTGCTTACTATTTCAGATATTATCAGGTATTATTGGGATTTCGATCCACTCTGCCTATCCAGTACGAGACCTGGCGATATATTAATATTGATATCAAACGTTTTTGTTAGTAGGTGAGATTGAAAACTTCCTAACCTCTATTCCACATAATTTTCTTGGGATCGATGTTAAGTCTGGCAAACTTAGTTCTTTCCTGTTCAGTAAGAGAATCAGGATCTGTTTTACTTATGCCCAACCTCTCCAGTCTTCTCAGTTGGATGGGGGAGAACTTTCTGACGCCCTTAATTTTAGGTACCAGCCGGTCGTACAAAGGGCCGTCCTTCTGCGTGAGCTCGTGGAAAATACGAGCATCCATTTGAGCAGCCAGCAAGTTGTTAGCGGCAGTTACCGCGTGGATGTCGCCAGTGAGATGGAGATTGAAATCCTCCATGGGAATAACCTGGAGTTTGTCATAATATCTTCTTTAATGTTAGCTTACTTGATAACCTATCTCGCAATCTTTTGTAAGAGTTTACAAGATTTATAAATTTTATTTTTTTTATAAATTTCTTAAAACTCATTCATCGTTTAAAAATTTTCAAATTTGGAAAATTGTGATAATGATATCATGATGATCGAGCTCAGTGGCGTGCTATTGGAGAGCCCTGTGTCCAGCAGTGGGCGGAAACAGGCTGATGATGATGATGATAATGAATATTCGAAAAACCTCTCTAAAAAACATTATTTTTGAAGATATTATAACGTACCTGTGAATATCCTCCCCCAGCGGCACCACCCTTGACGCCAAACGTGGGTCCTTGGCTGGGCTGGCGCATGCACGCTATGGAGTTGAGACCGCGATGAGCGGACAGCGCCTGCACTAAGCCTAACAGGGTTGTGCTTTTACCCTCGCCAAGGGGGGTGGGTGTTATGCTGGAATAAACATTGTTACATTAACATTTTGATCTTCCTACATTCTACGAGGAATTATTTCTCAATCTTGGTTTGAGTATTATTATTATAGGTACAGGTCCCTTGAAGGATAGATAGAGAGTAGCAAGAGCCTCCGAGATCTGACTTGCTCCTTCTGCATTCATAAACCTTTCGTAAACACACGTTGACACATGCAGGTAGGTATTGAGGAGGTTGAAGAATCTCTTAGCTTGCTAATTAGATCAGAAGTCTTAGACACCGACGTGCATGTGTGAAGAGACGGATGAATGTAGAAAAAGCTTGTGAGATCTATAATAAATTTTGTTCAAGTTGCATACAACTATAACAAAATATATATCCTCGTACTAACCCAGCTACCACTATGTATTTCCCGGTGCGCTGCTCGTCCAGCCGGCCCAGCACCGAGAGGGAGATTTTCGCCTTCGTGTTCCCGTACTGCGTCACCTCGCCCGGGAACAGCCCGATCTCGTGCGCCAGCTGGCTTATATCCTTGGGCTTTTGCGAGCGGGCTATCACGATGTCACTGTTCACAGAAATTGGCTTCAAAACATCAACAGTTAGAACTGCAGCGTGTCGGCTTTTCAACAAATACAATTAGGAGTCGAAATATTTTTTTTATCCAAAATTTTTATTTAAGTTCGACATTTTAAATTAAATTTCACTGTTACTGCTCTTAGAATTGTTGAAACTTGATAACAAATTAAAGTCACTTTGAAAATGTCATTGCAGAGACAAAACTATGTTACATTTCAAACACATCCAAAGTAAATTAGAAAACTATTCCGGGTCCAACGACAATGGATCATACCTGGGCGGTGGTGAAAGTGGGTTCAGTCTGAGCGCTTGCAGCGGCCACACCGGCGCGTTCATTCGCTCGAACTGTCTGCGCGCCGCGAGCACGGTGTTCCGCATGAGCATGGCCACGGTCATGGGGCCCACGCCCCCGGGGACGGGGGTCACGTGCCCGGCGACGCTCACGGCCTCGGAGTAGGCCACGTCGCCTACCAGCCGCTGCCCGCTGCTTTTAGTTGCATCTTAACGGATACCAGTTTTATCATAAACTCTCACTTTATTTTATATATTGTACGGTATGCGTACCTTTGGAAACATCTGAGGATTGACTAATTTTTATATTATCACAATCTAGTCAAATATAAGTATTCGCCATAATAAAAAATGACTAAATACATTGGTGTAAATTATAAGAGCAATATTATACTTAAAGAATAAAAAACACTACATTTTTTGTGTAAACGCTACTTTTGATGACATAAATGTTATAGCCAATACGTAGTAAAGTTATCGCCATCGACTTGGACTGAGTAATATTCCTTAGTTTCAATTATATTTTGTAAACGTTTCCATGCCACAGTCGCAGCGGGTAATTCTGCAACACTTTAACGCGATTTTTAAATATATTTTTTTCTCTGGACCCATTTTATCCATTGCCAGACTGGTCTCCTCTCAGACTGCAAGGGTTAAGAGCGTATTCTTTCACGCAGGCCAACTCCGGGTCGGCAGGCATAACAAACCTTAGAGAACATATTTTTATGAACTCAAAGGTATGAAGGTTTCCTCACGAAGTTTTCCTTCACCGTTATAGCGAGTGATGTTTAATCTTAAAATGCACATGTTGTAAATTCAATTGATACTTATATTTGTAATGTGTGCACATGTTCAAGTAATACAAATACATATGTATTACCTAAATGAATTAACTTGTATTAATTTCACACCACCTACAAACGTTCATCATCCGCCCAGGGCTGACTGGTACAAACTTCCACCAGGCATTAAGTTCGCCCTTGGTTACAACTTTATTTTAAAAATACTACAATAAAAAGTATGAATACTCATAATCCAATAACATTGGCTGAAATTGATTTGTTACTATAGCATTTGAAACGGCATGCGAATTTTAATATTTACATCAGCGCTTTGTTTAATCTTATAATCTAATCATAATGATAATCATAATCAGGGGTGATCTTACGTAATATAAATCACGTAAGATCACGCCTTAATGCCCGAAACGGTAGGCAGAGGAGTGTAGTACACTCTAGACGTTTCACTAGTTACGTTTACGTCCCACTATGGAATAGGTGGTGAGGCTATTGCCACATACCGGGCACAAATCCAGACTCCGAGCTACTACTAGAAAATCTAAATTAGAAAAATCTAATAGGTAGTGCTCGACCCGGGATTTGAACCCAGGGCCCCCCTATCGGCAGCCGCGCTTGCAACCAACACGACCAAGGAGGCATTTGTTGATCTTGTAGATTAATGACGATTTATATTAACGTGTGTTTTAATGAGTCACAAATAAAGTGAATCATGCATAATCTTTATTCGCCTGGAATAGGTCTACAATTCAGTCCATTGTTTTAACGCTTCCTTTGTTTAGATTTTGACTGACTTCCTTCATCAAACAGTGAAATGTAGTGTCCTCAACGGACGGCCTATGCTTTGGTATAAATGATGTGTCAAATATGGTTAAAGTATTGAAGAGCTACGATCTATGTAGGTGTTCCGAATAACAATCTCATGTAACAATAGTAAGTATATTTTAATATATCGTAACAATTAGTTACACACATGTATGTCATCCATCTGGTTACCGTAACACAAAATTTTACTTAGTTACCTATTTAATATACACTTGGTTTGGGATCAGGTGACCGTGTACGATCTTCCCACATATTATTGTTAATAAATAAAATAATAATGTCAATGTAAGTAAATATTATTGTAATCACTGATGAAATCTGATGTTTCCTCTAAATTCATCACTCTCTTCATACACGGAGACTCCTGACTCCCCCTTCAGTCAGTATCTGGCCTATTTGCTCAAGGTAGGCGAATAACGATCTGCTTCGGCACCAGTGCCCATAGTTTTGTTATAGTAATATTTACGACAAAATTCTTACCTGCGATCGGATTGATGCCACAATCAATGACGACTGCCCCAGGTTTGATCCAGGATCCACGGACCATTTCTGCTCGGCCTATAGCTACCACCAGGATATCCGCTGTTTTCGTCTGAATTCATCAATTACACATGATTATTACATCAAAAGTATACCTATCAAAATGTGTAAAATTCATATTAGCAAAACAGATCTTATATAAAGGCAGATATGCGTGTATGTGGAGTTTATTAGCTTTTTCGTTACAATGACGCAAGCTTTCTTCGGCGCTTCTTTGGCATCAGATGGTCGTATGTTAAACATATGTAAGTGACGTAAGCTTCAAGTGTTAAGTATCTAAGTAATCATATACTCGTAAGTAATAACTGTTTTCAGATGGAAGCGATTGGAGTATCTAGACTCAAAGCTTAACACACAAATTAAAAACCAGTTATACCAAAATATAGAGAAATTTGTAAAAGCTTCGACCTACTCGTAGTTAAGTAATTACTCAAACATTTGCCCGTTATTTGAACTGGTCTACACTTATTGAACTTTAATCTAACGAGCCTTATAGTTACTTAATTATTTACAAAACTCCAACGGCAAGCAACAGTTACAATTTACATTTATAATTTATAAAAAAAATACTATCCCCTGAACGCGTTACATTTGTTGAAAATTGTTATCAGAAATACATTTATTGTAACTATTTAGCACGAAAAATTCACAAACTTTACTATAAATTATAAAAGCCAGCACATTAGTATGTAGAACTTACAATCTCGCTCAGGTTCTTCGTCTTCGAGTGGCATACGGTGACGGTGGCATGCTCCCATTTCAACAGCTCGGCGACTGGTGTGCCGACGATCCTGCTGCGTCCCAGCACCACGGCGTTCTTGCCAGCGATGGAGACTCCCGTCTTTTTGATCAGCTCGATGCAGCCTGCAGGTGTACAAGGCACGAAGCCGGACAAGTCGCCCAGACAGACCCGCCCCTCGTTTATGGTGTTCAAACTGTGGGAAAAGACCGTAATTATCAGGAAAATACTTCCGAAAGATAATAATAATTGATTTGGTAAGGAATATGTTACAATTGAATATAACATAATGCTTTTATAATGAATCTAATACTCGTATATCCAACTAAAAAACTTTCTTGTCGTGATAAATATTACATTTATTTTAAATAAATGTAATTATTTCTTTAGGATTATCTATTTCTGTTCTATGTTATTAGAGCAGATTTGTGCGTACTTTGCAAATAAATGGAACGTTGTAACTGAACACTTTTGACACCTGTTTAATATGCACCTGAGTGTTAATAGATTGCAACATCTAAAAACTCATCTCCAACATTCACTACAGTATTATGTAGAATTGTGTAACCATTACTGGTTTAGCGTACCCGTCAACGTCCTTGTCACAGGACACTGCGTCAGTGATGGCGTGAGCGTCGATGGTGTGCGTGGAGTCCAGCGGCATTTGCACTATAATACCATGCACCAATGGGGACTCGTTCAAGGTGTTTAGCTTTGCAAGCAACTGAAAGACAATGTTCGTAAATTAATACGTCTTTTGGCGTAAAGGCATTATTAAGGGACATTAATATCTATGGATTCGTACTATAATGTGTTATGAGTATAACTTATCTTTAAACCATACGTAATAAATATAATATTACTTCGTCGCGTTATTTTGTTACATCATTGTTAACTGCTGACCGGTCAAGATTATTAACTGTTCGTACGTTATCAGCAAAGGTCGGAGGGCGGCGACTTGACAAACAGAATCCAAACTACTCCGCTTGTCATATTAGAATCTCTAAATTACTCTTGAATTACAAGCGCTTTTATTTTATAATTTATAGTTTAATACAACCATAAAGCAAAATTCAAACAAAAGGCAGTGAACAATCGCAATACTCGAAATAAGACCCAAACAGAGTATGGCAGAACAGAGATAATTTATGAATGTACAAAAATTTGTGATAAAGTAACGTCACACGTAAATAATGTCATCTCATTTAAGTTGGCACTTGGTCAATACATTCTCGATTAACAGTGATTAAATGGAAACGATTATATTTTTTGTAAACGTAAAATGTAAAAAAAATTATTTTTTTAGTACTGCGGTGTCGAATTGTTTCAATTATTATTTGTCAAAATAACATCCTATAAATTCTTGGCTAATAGTGATGTAATTATTCTAGAACAATCTACTATGTTTATCAAAAGCAATACCAACCTCTGTCTGAGTGCAGTCCCTCGGCAGCTGGATGTGCTCGGCCAAGATGCCAATGTTCTCCGCCGCCTTCAGCTTCATTCGGATGTACACGTTGGAGTCCTCGCGCCCGCCCACCTGCACGATCGCCAGCCACGGCTGGAACTTGGCCGACAGCCCGCGCAGCTTCGCCACTTGCTCGCGGAGATCATTTTCGATAGATCTGAACATCAATCATTAGAAAAATATTAATGTTCAATAATCGAGTTGAGGCATTTACAGAATTTGAATTTGTATCTGGTAGAAAAACCCTTACTTAATTATTTACAATAATTACCATTTAAAATTTGAGCCGCTTAACATCACATATCTCTATGTAATATACATAGGTCACATAATAATCTTATCGATTCGTCAAAATTTTAAATTACCACTAGCTTTATTTCTTCGACGACAGGAATTTTCTCAATGGGATAGCGGGTCAATTTTATAAACATTTACTTACATTTTAGTGCTTCAGACAAAATATACATAATATCAATGATGGCACATATATTCGCGAGGACTGATTAAAAATATAAATTAAAAAATTATAAACAAGTACCACAAAAAAAGGAAAGGCTAATACCGAGCTATATCAAGTCCGGAAATTTTCTGCGCCACCATTTTGAACAGATC
>DWDV01003015.1:0-10960 GCA_018245615.1 Mimoniades ocyalus | reverse complement strand
TAACCTCCATTGAAAAAATATGCAAAAAAACTGGAGAGAAACAGAAAAACTTTCAGTATTTTCATACGTTCACTTTCCTGTAAAAAGTTTATAGATCTCATGGATGAGCTCTTTATCCCATTTTTAAACTCATGAGCACAAGCATGAGGATGAGCATTTTATTCCATTTTTAAACTCTAAATGCCGTGCGGTGCTCAAAATGGCGGCGTTCACAAAAATACCGATGTACATGATTTTTCTATCAGACAGAATCACGTGCGGATGTTCAATTTATTCGACAATGGCACTTGAGTTCTCACTGCAAATCACGTTGGCCATTACGTGTTTAGCAAGACAAAGCGGAATGCTATTCGTACATACTCACATATAAATGTAATAATATGTGTTGTGCACGGTTATCGGGCAGTTACAGACGAACCGACCGGACCGCAAACCAATGCTAAATACCCCATACACTCGTACTCATAATACTTACGGCGAGTGTTGAGCGGAGATTCTGTTTATGAATCGGAACCCCGTAAATTGAGCGCTCGGAGACAATAGCGACGGATACATTACACTCAATACAATTTAACATTCATTTCGATATTAATTTAATTACGCCTGCTCCCAACGATGGCGCAGAATAATGAGAGTGTATTTTAATATTTTACATTGTGAATTGAAATATCAATATCTATAGTCAGGAGCTTCCGCATCCTTTAATTACTTAATGTATGCCTGACATAATGATTATTTGTTATGCTTTACTATAATAAAGAGGATAATATCATTTAGTATCTGTTGTATTCACTTATACACAAAACCATTCACTGTTTTGCCCTACGATATTACCTGATTTATTACTCTTCATGTGTACTTTTAAAAGTTACTGAAATGATTTTCGCTGTTTCAGTATTTATTTATTGTATTTATTTACTGTTCTCCATTTTTTTGTAACCGCCTTCACGCATTTCTTACTGCCCAAAGGTTGACTGGCAGATAATGCTTTTAGCATTTAATCCGCCTTTGTGATCCTTTACTATTTTATAGATTTCAATAAATAATAAATAAATATTTTTTTTCGCTACGTAAATGTTATGACACGGGGAATCTTAATGTAAATTTAAAAATATCTATACCATTACATTTACTACATAAGATTTTAACGTATTTTTTAAATAATAAATGAGATATGCATCGTTTTGACGGCATAAAAATAATTCGTGCTTAAGTAACCGCGACACGGACATTGCTATTATGCCCAAGTGAAAGCACTTTGCTTACCGTTACGATAGCCGTATCATAAAATGTAATTTGCATTACGCAATATTTTTATAAATCTTCTTAATTAATGCTGAAGTATTAAGAATCTTAATAAAGAAATTTTGAACATGTAAATGTTTGTTTGTTGAGATTTTTGAAACGAGATACATGGGAGACAGAATAAAATCAGTGTTTACGTAATTTATGTTATTTTATTAAAATAGGTATTCAAAGATCGATACAAAATAAAAAATCCATTCAAACTCGAGTTAAAGTTGTCATGTTAACGTCCTTTTCACAGTAACTTAAACATATCACACTTAAAATAGGCCATAAAAATGTGTTGGAAAATTTTAATAAATAGACACCTTGCTGAACTTAAATTTAAAATAATCAATTTGCAAAGTTGAATTATTTATGATTTGGCTGTGTTGTAATTAAATGTAATAAAAACTTAATTTGATTTGTCAGTACTATAATGTGAGATGAATGGTCACAAAGTAGTGAATATTCCTAATTTACATAACAGAAATATATATGTAAAGGTTTGATTTTTCCTTATACTCGTATTTATGTACGACAGACGATTTCAAATGTAATATTTATTAGATTTTGTAGATATGCTTACAACGTATCTGTAGAATTACTATGTGACATTTTGCATTATTTTTCAATAGGCTACATATATTGTTTGTGCTAACTTCTCATATTAAGCTTTAGGAAAAAAATATTGTGCAAATAACGTCTACGAGAAACATACTTTGGAAACATCCTCACATAATTGATTCTGTGATTATACTACGGCAAACGCTTTTAAATAGCTGACTTAAACTTTAAATATTAATATTACACAGACATAGGAACTAGAAGGAATTTACATACTTTTAAATCGCATTGAAGATACACGTCTAAACTACTCTGAATGGCACTTATTACTTCGTAGCGTAAGCAAGGTATCTACGGGTGAAACAATTTTGTAATATACGATACATATTTTTACTGTAATCGATTAACAAATAAAGGCGTTAATACATCGAAGTATAAAAAGGCGTTCAATGTCACTTTACATATTTACACAATTATTAATAAAGTTGTAGCCGAATGTAGTGGTAACATCGATTACCCTTAAAAGATTACGTTATGGTGGGCTACACACATAACATATAATTGAAATGTGTTCTTCAATAAAGATTTTGAATAAATTAATAAACTTTAACTAAGTTAAAGATGGATTAAAAATAATCAAGAAAGAAATAAAGAATTAACCGTCTTGTGGAAATCGATAATTTTCAATTTTACCGTCAAAACACAAACTTGTTTGTATCGTATTTAATTAACGTTAATATTTCATCTCAGTACACTACACGGCTACAACGGGAAGGACGATTATATGTATATAGTTGACGAAACTCATGAATATAGTTATAGGGTATATACACATTACGAGCGTTTACTGAAAGTGTACTGAAACCCTTGCGAGATAATTGCACAAGAGTCGTAATGACGTAATCATTGTTGCGCCTGTGGACACACTATGCGTCCGTCCTAAATCTTAATCACTTTTTAACTAATAATACATATTTAATACAGATGATATGCAGTGATACAAATCGTGCTAGTATTTTTATAACAAGTGGTTTATATTAAACTCATATCACATTAAACTTACGTAGATAAAACTTTTTATTAAAGTAAATGCTTCATTTGATTTTCAATTCACAACTCCATAGTTCCTTTAGCCTTTAAATTATACTGAATACTTATATGGCACGTGAAAACAACTAAGTATGGCTAGAATTCATAAAATAATATACAATAATGATCATCTAAGATTGTTCACTTTGTTTTGTTCACATCTAAGATTTGTTTGAATAGCAATTAATATCAACTATGATTATATAAAGTAAGAAATATAAAAATCAAAAATTATCTTTCAAAGCAATAATCTGAATCTGTTGTTATTAATAATTTAATGCAGTTAATTGAAATTAAATGAAATAACGATAATTGTTCTACTGTACAAATAAATATCAAACTATCTTTGCACAAATTGCTGGAAAGTTAACTTAGTTCTTTTTCTATTTAAATTTAATTTAATTGCTTACGCTTTTAACATGTTACTGCCTTCTTAGAGTATTTTCGGAAATTGCTATATCAAATTCACTAATATATTGTGATTCTCTTTTTCCTAATATCATTTAATTAAACTAAAAACACTACAAAAAAAACCGTAATTCACATTTTAAGCTACTTGCAATATGTACATTAAAGTGAATTAATTATATCAAATTATTGCCAAGCGTTAATTTGTATCAGTTTAATGTTTTCCATTACACTTATTCTAATGATATAGAGTTACAAATTCGTTAACTGATATTCATATGGACATACCGAACGATTTATATCAATCCCAATAATAACACTGTTAACATTTATTACAATTGATATACCTATTTTATTTATCATTACAAATAAATCTCTTGTTAATTATCTTAGTATTGAGTTGTTACATGTTTACGCTATTTACAATAATATACATATGCCTAATTGAAAATTACGTTCGACTAGTTGTAATAGAAAATGCGTAGATAACTATGTATAACATTAAGTTTTATATTAAATAAAGAAATGCGCATAAATTGGGAAAAATATAATAGGCCATTTTCCGAGGCTTATAGTTACATAAATACTTAGAAATGTACCATTAAAAAAATCACACTTTTAGTCATTAAACCGTAAATGATCACAATGTTGTTCCACAAGCAACAAAACTCACAAAATATAATCCATTTGTCCATTTACACAACGTGGGGAAGAACTGTGATCTCTATTATTATGCCACCAGTAGAACTAATAGTGCACACTAAGATAAAACATTGGTCTATACGTCCGTTTGGCACAAGTCGCCGAAAGCCGGCAAAGCGTGATACTACCGAGTCACGGAATCTATCCGCGGATGGGGCGCTGGTGGGGGGTGGGTGGGAGCGAGCGAACCCTGAGAAATTCCACTCAGAACCGTCTGACCATGTCGGAATGAGGTAAGACGTGCCAACGTCCTGGTGCTGTCGTTATCAAAATTAGGCCTCTCGTATTGATGCTTCGATCGATGCTTCTGAGGTTGCATTGCTTGCAACTCATCATAACCACCATCTTGTATATAATTTTCATCATCTGACTCGTCTTCACCAAAAGCACGATAAGTTGTTTCAGTTTCAGAGTTCTTTCTAGATCGTACGCCATACGTTCTATCTATTAACGATTGAGTTACATCCGGTTTCACGTTCTTATCGTTTTTATGTTCTTCCAAACTCTGATTATATCGGAGCTGAGCTTTTTGCGTCTTTTCTAGAGAGGGCAAGTCATAAAACTTGAGGACGTTAGGATGCCCTTGGAAATACTTTTCACTGTACACGTTTCGATTATAATAGCCACCATTGCTGGCTGGATAAAGTTCCTCATCTGGAGCGTATCGATTGTCAAAATTATCAACATTTTTACCGCCTGGAGGGAACCAGCCCTGTTGTAAAAACGTAACACATTTACTTGAGTATGAAAACATTTATTAAATACTAATATAATAAAATGTATTTACCTAATATATAAAAAGAATACATCAAAGCAGTAAGAATGAAAACACTCACCAATGAACTAACGCACTGCCTGGTGTTAGCAACAAGAGTAACCGAGGCATAGGCAGCAGGCGAGGTTGCGGTTTTACTTGTATTCCATTCGTTGCCAGTGACTCGTGAAGATGTCACTTCAGCATATTCTGGGAGCTGTTGTGCCACTTTATCGTATTCCGAATTCGTTTTATCCTTACTTTGATTTGTCTGATTCCCGGACATGCACAAGCCTGGTTGATTTTCCATCCATAACAACGATTCCGTCTTTGTTATTGTATTTTTATTGTAACAGCTACTCAATGGATGTGACAGTGACACGGCAGCTTTAATGTTCATTTGGGTAACTAAACTCGTCCCATTTGAATCTAAAAGAGAAATGCTACGTTATTAAGACACCATTTAAAATTATACAATTCAGTAAAAGCAGATCAGCTTTTTATAATTTACATATAAAGTCACTCGTTTGCCGAACACTTAGAAGACACGAACGCGGTATAAAACAAACAAAGCGAGCGAAATTGGCTTAAAGGTAACTGGGTGAGCCGACAAACGAATCGCCTGGAGAAAGCAAAATAGAAAACATTTACATTTACTGGGTCTTTATTTCTCGGATTTGTATCATTCCTTTGTACCCCGAATGTGAATGTAAAGTGAAAGAGATCCACTGCGCTCGAGAGAGGGCTCGTGCTACCTTTCAACTCGAAAGTAATCTAGCACCCCTCCCGTCGTCGCATGGCAAAGCCTCCATCAAACAAACGCTCGGTACCCTGTGCCACCCTACGACACCCGTGGAATGTTTTTAATTTTGAAATTCTGATGCTGATTCCACAAAAAAAATGTAAGCATTTGGAGATATACCATATATGTATATGTTTTTTTTTGTCTTACACTAGCCGGTTTGCTTGAGTGTACGGTCGACAGCTTTGTTCGTGCAGATTTATCGTATTGTACTCACCGTAAATATTTGGTAGCGCTGACTTTTTAGCAAATATATTATGTTTTCGTACGTAAATAATACCGCCAATCATAATTATTTTGAACAATACAATGGCACCGATCAAAAAATAAAACCATGTTTCCATTACAAAATCTCCAGCGACGATAGATACTTCGCTGTTATTAGGATACCTGCAATGATATTGAAAAATGTTTTATTCACAACAATCGACATACTAAGGATAATCGACATTGTATTTAAATTTGCAGGGTCGTGTTTTAAAAATTATAAGTTAATACCTTGATAAAGGATCCAATCCAACTAATCGTGAATCAATATTCAGGTACACTTTTTGACTGAATGGACCCAGCCCGACTATAGTTTCAGCCGCAATTTGAACAGAATAACTAACTCCAGAAGTTAAATTAGTCATAATCAAACTTGTAGCTTGTTGAACTGTAGTATTTATAGCTATCATAGATTTATTTGCTGGTATATCTAACCAGTTTAACACAACGTTATAGCCAGTTATAAGGCCATTTTGTAAATTAGGCTCTGGAGGAGACCATTTCAAATGAACTGTTGTTGTATTCACAATGAACATTTCTATATTCGTTGGAGGACCATCTGGCACTGAAAAATGAAATTTTGTTTATATTTATTTTATTTTATGGTTAAATACAAATATTTTTTAATGTAATAAATGCATACCGTCGTCTAGGGTTTGAGCTATCCTGGAATTCGAGGGCTTTCCCTCAAATTTCTTATAAAAAGGCACAAGGAAAAACTCGTATCTCGTATATTTTCTCAACGATGTTATTTCATAACCAGAAACATCGTTGGAATGCAGAATAGTTTTCATCTCAAATTCGCTTGTTGTATTATCCAAGGGCCTAAAATATATGAAAAGTCCTTCCAGGTAGAAGAAGTTTAATATTTCCCACATCAACTTTATTGTCTTGGAATCGATTGGTGTTGCCTCAATTAAGTCAACTATATTATCAGTCATAATATTATTTCTATACTCTGTATTATTAGACAATACTCCCGACTCCCAAAATGAACTGCTATCGTCTCCGACAGTGATGGAATCCGATACTGGACTTGGTGCAGATAAGCCATGTGAGTTCTCTGCTCTTACAATGAACATGTATGTGATGCCTGCTATAAGAGACTTAACAACATATTGTGATTGATACACTCTTTTGGCTACAACGACCCAGCCACGCGAATTTCTCGGTGTATTATTACCCGAAAGGGTTTCTCTAGAAAACATCTCTACTTGATATCCTAGAATGGATGACGATCCAATTTTATTATTTTGGTTCCAAGTTATAGTTACACTAGAATGAGTAATATTATAGACTTGAGGTTTTGTAGGTGGTCCAGGTAGAGCAGATATATCTGCAGCTCTAAAAAAATGTATATTTGGATTTGTTGGACTGTCTACTTGTAACAGCCCACTCCATACATACTTTCCATGTTGCGATGAAGCAACGCACGTGTAAGTACCAGTATCGACTTTGTCTAAATCTTTCAAAATAAGTGTACCGTCATTTGAAACGTTTCTTTTATGACTTTGTATTAATGCTTCCCCTTCGAAATACCAAGCAATGATTGGTTCAGGTGTGCCGATGGCCGTGCAGGGGAAAACTGCCATCGATTTTATAGGTAACGTTTGGTTAGAGGGTCCGTTTGTTATGATTGGCGGTGGCCGGTCATCGTCTGACGTCACGCTTAGTTTTCCTCTAACAAATGAACTACCGGCAAAATTTACCGCCGAACAAACTATCGTGTTACCGCTTTCATTTTTATTAGTGTCATTTATTATTAAAACAGTTACTCCGTCCAGCACAGCAGAGGCATGATACTTTCCTTTTGAAGTACCGGGGAAAATTATTGTTCTATTGCCTTCTAAACTCCAAAACATAGTAGGATCTGGTTTACCAGATGATGTGCATGTAAACATTGCCGAAGCTCCACTTTCTGCTATAATTGAGCTTGGTCGCAGTGTTATTGAAGGTGGATCTAAAACAAAAAGTCACGATCGCTACAAAATCAAATAAAAATATTCTAAACTTCAGTGCTTTTCACGGAAAAAGAAAAGAAATTTTATAGCGATTTTGATTTTTTCCAACATGATTTGAGTATAAACTTGAGTAAAAATAGGAACATAATTAAAATACTTTTCATTTTGTCGAAAATAGTAAAGATATTTTTTTTTAAAGACGAGTAATAATAGGAACATAATTAAAATACTTTTGATTTTGTCGAAAGTAGTGATGATAACTTACCATAAACGGTTAAATACCCGCTTGCGCTCACTGCGCCAACAGCGTTGTCAGCTTCACAGGTGTACTCTCCCTCGTCGGTCAGGACAACGTTGTCAAGCCTAAGACTCCTGTCGTCAAGAACTTTAACACGGCCTAGTGGCATATTACCACCGCCAGCCGATCTCCGCCACAATACATCAGGTAACGGGTCTCCGCCAACTCGACATTGAAAAGTGACACTACCACCAGTCTGCGCAATTACATCTTCCGGACCGGCGATCAAATACGGTTTAACTGCGCATGAAAAAAATTTAAAACTTACATTATAAACATATTCTACCAATAACATATGTATATGGGAGCCTTAATAACAGAATGTATTTAGTACTTGTATCATATTATTATACTCACTATGTATTCTCAGTGTAGCTATGGTTGATTCTCTAGTGCCAGCTGCATTCCGCGCGATGCATTGATATCTGCCGGCGTCAGTTTGCCTCGCGTCTTGTATTACGAGACTTCCACCGTCTACTAAATGCATTCTGAAGCAATATTGCATTAAATATTTAAAAGTTAATAAACGCAAAATAATATTGAATAAAATTCATTTCTTTGAACAAAGCGCAATGTAACAAAGTCATTCAAATATGGGGCGGAATAATTCAATAGGAAATTAACATTTAATAAGGGGCCCGGTGAGGCAGAACTATTCAGATTTTTACTTGATTGCTTGTCGTGCACTTCAGATATTCCCCTTCTCTTATAACTTTGATGTGCCCTCCCTATGACTGTTAATTATTTTTATGCTTGAACATACTCGCTCCCACAAGATACGGACTGGCGCTTACATTAACAATTGTCGAGGAAAAGGAAAAAAATGTAATCTTTTCCGTATTAACTTCATAAAACATGATTCTTGTTAACATAAACAGGGAAAAGTTATTAAAATTTACTCTCTTAAAGGAATCGTATTACCGGGTAACGTATATAAAACGGACTGAAATGCTAAAAAGATTTAAAGTATCAAAGATTGAAATTTAATTAAGCACAAATTCAAGCCAACGTGGCGTACTTTAAGAGAAAATGGCTAGAACTTAGTTTAAGTCTAAAATCGTTGCGCAATTATAAAATTTCGTGTTGCACGAGTGATTCAACGTCGAGTGACTGTTCTGCTACGAATTCATAAGACTATCTCGTTTTCACCATCCCATTTAACTCTAAAGAGCTCTTATCAACTACCCCGATTACACGTCGAGAGCGCTCCATCAACCTGTCTACTAGATGGCAACTTTTATTCAAGCCTTCAGCTTTACTTTCATATTTCAGTTATGGAGTTCAGTGCATTTCGTGAAACGACGTTATTGTTCGAGCGAGTGTTGTACTTTAATGCGACTGCGCTTTTGAGATTTTTTTTACAATCAACTAGAATTAAACGTTCTCAATTCACAAACCTGGAATCAGCGTCAAAATGCAAAATCTGACCATTTTTCTTCCAATAAACCGAGGGCTCTGGAGAACCTCTTGGTGGAGAGCACTCTAATATCACAGTCTCTCCTTGAGCTGTCTGAGTGGTCACCGGCTCCAGTCGGAACTCTTCGCGAAGCACTATAGGGAAATTATGATAATGTAGACGTAATTTCATACTCCCTGAGGGAGCAAACACAGAATTTACATAAGTTAAACTAAAACATGCAAAAGATGTAAATTTACCAGCCACATGAAGAGTCGCATTTCGACTTCTAGCAGTTCCATAAGTATTTGTCGCTTCACACCAGTAAACACCAGCATCTGAGTGAGCTCGTCCATGTGTTGCTCTTAAGAAAAAGAGGCCACCGGCAGGGAGAAGGCTTCTATGAGTATCGGATACTACCAATACGCCGGCTTTGTACCATCGGATCGTCGGTAAGGGGGATCCTCCAGCGCGACAATTTAAAGTAGCAGGCTGGTGTCGTGCTACTGTGACGTCCAAAGGTTGTTCAATGATATACGGCGCTTCCCCACTACTCATATAGTCATCGCTTAGACCACCGCTGACTGGACCTGTTATAAAAGAAACTATTTTTAAAATTGACTGGCTCGTTCCCTGAGTAGTTACAACTGCTACTGACCCAGAGGTATTGGATCCAATTCCAGGTTTTGGTAATATTGAATTTTTCTAAATAAGATTTTCTCGTTTAATTTTCTAGTACTGGCTCAGAGTCTGGATTTATTCCCGGTGTATGAGTATACGGTCATCACCTATTCTATGGTAGGACATAAAAGTAACTGGTGAAACGTGAGAATGTAATACACTCCTCTGCCTACCTCTTCGGATATTACCAGGCGTGACGTTACGTTATTTTTAAATTGTAATAAAATTTTAAATGTAATCTTTTAGTTTAAAGACATTGATAATAATACTAGTCATACCATGTATTGTTCTGAACTGAAGTCTAAGACGCCCTTTATGTCAGATGTTAAGTCTAAATGCCATTGTTTAAGTTCAGTTCTTATGGTACTTGAACGCGCTATATGGTTTGTTAGGTCCGCCCATTGCTATTTATCGCGCGCAAGCCTCGAGCCTTTAATTTTGATTTAGTCCAACAATAGTCCTTTCTGGTCTCCACGGTAAATTTTAATAATAGCTGGAGTATGTCATTTGCAGTTACTCTAAAGAAGCACACACAATAATAATGAGCCATAAACATAGGCTTTCTAAGCGAGAGTCCCCCAAGGATGCTATTGGAACCCTCACTATTTTACCGTGTTTGCTGCGAATGCGCAGATGTTGGTTTTTGACACTCGAATTGATGTATGTCTATTGTTGTTGCCTTAAGCTATTATTATAGCGACGCAAAAATCGATTGTAGAA
Source organism: Mimoniades ocyalus (assembly GCA_018245615.1). Lineage (NCBI taxonomy): Eukaryota > Metazoa > Arthropoda > Insecta > Lepidoptera > Hesperiidae > Mimoniades > Mimoniades ocyalus. The sequence goes on along the minus strand of DWDV01003015.1, from coordinate 31 downwards.
AAAAAGCGTTACATTGTCGAATTTTACCCAA
>DWDV01003014.1:0-10964 GCA_018245615.1 Mimoniades ocyalus | reverse complement strand
TCACCACCTATTCCATCGTGGGACTTAAAAGTAACTGGTGAAACGTGGGAGTATTCTACATTCCTCTGCCTACCTCTGCCTATGACTAAAATTCGTCATCATAATACGCATCTATCTTTTTATCGTTTCATTGTTGGACATGGAGGCCACGGCGTGCCAAGCTGGCCAAGTATCGGTTAGAGAACTTGGAGATCTTAATAAAGAACTTTACGGCGCGTACTATTTCTTACAATGTTATCCTTTATATTTACAGCATCTTCATATTTAATGTTTAAACGCACATTTTTGTAATATGAACGCGAGATTTGAACATAATTCTTAATAACTCCGCGGCATAATTCTAAACCATTACGCTATCGCAAAACATTCGGTATTCGACTTACAAAATTACAAATTAATATATTTGAAGGCGGTGTTTTGACTCGTTAGGCAGAAATAGCACTAAGTTCTAGAAATAGTGCTGAAAAGGTCAGATGTGGACGTCAAGATTATGTGGAACACCTGCCTACAAGTTACTAATTAACCAATAGTTGTTGACTTTCTAGACACGGCTAGTTAAATTATATGAACTAAAGTTAAATTTTAAATAATTGTATTATATATTTTTTCTATTAAAAATATCATTAGTGTATATGTATATAATATACTCATTGTTTTTTTTACATTTGATATATTATCTCAAACAATACATCGTTTATTATTCGTGGTTTCAATTTCTTTTATGCCTTTTCATATTTGTTTGCATTCATATGTGTTTATCATTTAAATGTTTTTAGGAGAATATTAATATTTAGTGGCATGTTGAATAGGAGATACAGCGCAAAATCAAGTCGATCTGTTTTTGAACACCTATAAGGGTTGACAGACAGACAGACATACTTCGTTGTCTAGCAATTGCATTTTAAATTAAAACGAGACCAACCAATGCATTTTCTCATTTAAACATGCTAATTCCATAGTTCTACAGTCTCAATGCTGGCGACGATGACATTGTATGAATACAAACAAATAAATATTGTCAGGCTTGTTTACAACAGAAGGAGACAGAATTTTCCCTGGTTCACATCTTGATAAACTTTTACCTTACCTATTGTTCCTCATTGATGTTAATGACTGTTCCTTAAAATCATCTCAAATGTTTTCTGTGGTAAATTTACATATACTAGTAGAAAGTTGAATTTTAATTTTCAAGTAGTTTAGTATTGACGTGGTTATCCGGGACACCGGAAATATCGTTACAGAAGAGTCTTTAATTACGTCACATTAAAATCAACTTCCGCGTGCATGCAAACGTACAAAAATATATAAAATGAAATGTAACAACCATAATATTCCAAATGAAGAGTCATCATAATAATCGTATAATAGTGATGATGATAAAAAGAAAGTTTCAATAGACAAAGCAGAATAAGAAACAAAGGAATAAACGCTCGCCTTAAATTATTCTATCTACTGTATGTCACTTCCTGTGCTCGCTGGAAAGGATTCCTTCATGGAACTAACAGTGCTCTTGAATTCAACTTACTTATGTAATTAATTCTATCAGCTCTACAAATATACAAATAATTTGAAAAGAAGAAAAAGCTAACCTTATCTTTTTAGAAACATTAATAGTTCTAATACTATAGGTTATATTCTGATTAGGTTTCAGCCTAAAGAAGAATATTGGATTAACTAAACCGACATGTGTTCAGAATGATGATTGTGGAAAAAGCATAACCGCTCTGTACGACAAGAGATTGGAGGTACTCAGTTCTTTGCCTAATCTGTAAAGGATATAGCACGACGCTATCGTAAAGCTAATTGGCTACTAATGGAATTTTTAAAGTACAGATACGAGACAAAGAAAACAAGAGTTTCATGGGCAAATTAGAAGTTTTACAGCCATGTGTTTGACCCTCGCGTGTCAGATGGGTTTGAGTCACTTCCTGCAGTCCCTGCGAGTGTTGTACGAAGCACTGTGATATGCTTCAATGGCAACAATGCGTATCTCAATGTTTTGCGTTCAATGACTTGACATTGAATGTTTTGTTCGATCAGACGCGCGTGTGGATATTCGCGAATATTGGAGTTACTTTTAGATATGCTGTAATTGTACGTATTTATATTTAATAATCGCACCACGGAAGTATTTAGAAGAATTCCTGTAGAAGGAGCTTGGATGGGTCAGCTAGTTGGAATATTCCGATTAAGTATCCATGAGTTAAGCTAGTATATAATTAAATGTATCGAGTTATACCTACTATTTACCAAAGTAGTCATAACGTTACATTATAAAGAATATAAGCAACTTCTTCCGTGGATCTATTTTGAACTGATGGTTTTTTTACTTTCCAATAGTTCATCACCATCAACATCATCAACAACATCAACATCCTCATCATCAACGTGTTGTTACTTGATGAGCATTTAGAAATCGTAAACATTACATAAATATATATATTCACACTATACAGTTATAATTAAGCGAATGTTAACCAAGTGTTCTCATCTGTACTGTGATGGTAGATTTAAATAAAACCATAAAGAAATAACGTTAAGCAAATTATATTCAATGGCGTTCAATCACGAATCGGAGCTATGACGGCCGTGGCTAGCAGTAGAAAGCATGACCAAATTACATCAACATAATTCAATGTAATTTCAACCTTATACCCCTAGTAATGAAGACCAGAGGACGCGCCTTAGCAAGTTGAAATTGTACACTTACCGTGCTCCATTAGAGACGTGTCCGCGGGTAGTTGGATTATACGCGTTAACGTACCAGTTCCTACTTGGAACGCAAATGTACTGTGGAATGCGTTTGTCATTTGATTTCGAATGCAAATTATTATTATTACTGTGATCGACAGCCTCGTTGGTCGTGTTGGTTGCAAGTGCGACTGCACATCGCGAGGTCCTGGGGTCAATTCCCGGGTCGGGCACTACTAAATTTTTCTAATTTAGATTTTCTTGTAGTGGCTCGGAGTCTGTATATGTGCCCGGTGTATGGCAATAGGCTCACTACCTATTCCATAGTGGGACGTAAACCTAACTGGCGAAACGTGGGAGTGTTCTACACTCCTCTGCCTACCTCTTCTGGGATTACAGACGTAATTTTACGTTTATGTTACTGTGATTATATTTATTTGTATGGCTTAATCCACGTATGTTATTTCGGGTCCTTCTTCACGAGCTCCCGCCGATCGCGGCGAGGCCGCGGCGGAGACTGCGTTAAGCCGGTACATTTATGTAATGTAAACACTGTTTTAATATCCCTGTTCCGGTAATCCTGTTACCGGATTAACATTTACTAATGTACTTATTGACAACTCATGCTAACTGGATTAACTGATGCTAACAGCCCTATTATTACAGTCCTGTTCAAACTCGAATGCAATGTCTGTGGACGGTTCACGCCATTTGTAAAACAGCTTGCTACTTTTCTACTCTCTTCATTAAAAAAAAAGGATATTGATTTCCATATTGTAAACAACATTTCAATGCAAAAAATTAATATATTTCATACACTATTATATATTTTTATTATATATGTTACTTTCTGTTCACTCAATATTTCACTATTATTACCGACTTACTTCTGTTAATAATATGTATACAGTATTACATTTTTAAAATAGTAATAGTTATGTTGGCACAAAAATTCATATTCCACACGTGTGTGCATATTATTGATGTTTATAATCTATGAGGTGTAAACGCATTCAGTTAAACATGCAGCTGGCGTAACGGTCGCGTGTCATCTGCCCGTCCATACGCCACGCTTGGCTGTATCGCACGCGCCCTGCGTCGCTTCGGTGACTTTCGAGAAAAAAAAAACGAGATGGGTTCAAGGCTGAATGGACTGCGTTATTGTAACCGTACGCATGTAACATTTTGATAGTGTTTCAATGGCTGATCACAAATCATATTTATTTAATATTTAAAACATGAATCAAAGTATGTTTTAATTATTAAATGTTTTAATAATACTAATTTAGATCTAGACATAAAACATTGCGTGTTTAGAAAAAAATAGTTTAAATTAAACGTACTTTGTTTAATCAATATAAAATTTATAACAACGTAAAAAAATATTTTTTATGTTTTCTCTATGGAAGCTAACGTAAGTTAATGAACGAAATCATTTAATCAATAATATAATTCATTATATAACATACTAACACGTATTTTATATCTTAAAATTACAGCTTTTTTATATTTAATTTCTATTTTTAAATATTTTTCATTTGTAACCCGTAACTACTAGTAGACGTTGCATTTAGTCGAAAAGAAAAAGACTCGGTATAACTCGTGCAAATTCAATTGGAACTGGGACAGGTTATTCGTGCAATTATAAAAAAAATTAGCATTTTGGTATGGTTACGTTAACAATTCGTGATCAAACACAAACGGTGCAAAAAGTGTGGATATAACGAATAGGTAACCTTGGACCTTGGTATCACTGGTATTGACTGGTCATAATAAAAAAAAAGTTCTTTTTTATATTAATTACCTATTTATACGTACGATATGTTACGAATAAGTCACATTTGGTGCTCATGAATAGATATAATATATACATTTGGGTACAAGTATACGTGGGTTATATAAGCTATTGCAAAAATTTTCTTTGCATATCCTGACCAAATAGGCCAGGTACTGGCTGATGAGAGAGTCAAAAGTCTGCAAAACCGGCGTACATGTATGAAGAGAGTGATGAAGGTGAAGAAGCGTGGCAGTCTGTAGGGATAGATATTTAGCACTTGGTGCTATCTGCTTGCCCCGTAAAGGACCTGGCGTGAAGATCTGTATATCTATATTTTATATCTGTATATCTATATGTATATTTATAATTTGCGTAATATGTTTTCATATTATTTATTTTCGTAAATTGGAAGTATTATTAATCAGTATAAAAGTTATATTACAGTAAAGTAAATTATACTACATACTTTCTTAGTTTATTTGTTGATGTGTTTTAAATTGAAAAGATTTTAAAAATTTTAATAATGTCCCATAGTACCTACTAATGTGCTGATTATATTAGAAGCCTACGCAAAGCGGAACGTGTTTAAAGTTTATTAATAATTAAGTTAAAATTATAGTTTCATATTGCTTTTTCCGCATGCGCAAACTACCGCTATCCGGGTGAATTAGCCGTCAGAACACGCCTGAAATCGCAATGATAATAAAAAACTGAAAGTTGCCCGCCAATTGCTAACTGTCAACTGTCAAAACGTAGCCGTTATATTTCACACGAATCAATAGTGTCATCCGTGTACTGATTTGATCTCTATGGTTACGGCCAGGTGATGGAAGTTGTTTTTACAAAGGGTCACTATACCGTTTCGCGCCCCTTGCGTATTCGATTATTTGATGGGGTGGTACATGGTGTTTTTTTATTTCCAGACTTAAAAAATATAATCTTATAGGTGTACAGGATAAATATTGCGTATTCCAAATGTGAATATTATATTTAAAAAAATATGCTTGACCTTAAATACACTTAGACATATAGTATAGAAAAGAGATGTTTACGCAAATGGGTACATTTAAAAATTTTAATATTTTCTCTACTGTAACTTAGATATAATTTGTAAATATTATGTTGACGATGAGTAATTATTGTCAATAGAAAAGATAACCAACCATATTTATATCTCACAATGCAACATTGACCGCTAAAATTTAAATACATGATTAGGAACAGAAAACAAATATGTATTTGAGTCATAGACAATAGTGTCACGCCCGGAGTATAACAGATTAAATATGTATTGTATGTACAATTGTCTTTAATGTATAAATAAAATTCATGGCCAATTCTGTTATTTTTATGGTAATCGTGAGTGATAAGGGTCTTTAACATAACAATATCATTATGTATGTAGGTATGCACGGCCGTTTTGTATTTATATGAGGATACAACCATTGTGAGGTTAATATAATGCGAACGTCAACACTTTTACAAGCGATATATGTATGTAATTATTAAAAGCGAATATATTATATAAATTAAACATTCGTTAAGTTGTATATCAAGCTATTACTATAAGTCATTGTCGATTTAACATGGCGTTTTATTTAAAAAAAACTTCTTCATTTCGTCATGCAGGGTCTAGGTCATTTTTATGGCACTACAAAATATTACATTTCTATAAACAAGTATGTATAAATAATTATATCAACTCCAATATTTTCAATGACTAGAAAACAAACAACGAAGCTACATTACAAGTATGTAAAACACCAGCTTTAAAAAGCTTTCAATATATTAACATAGGTCATAGAGAATTTATTGAAAATTAAAAATGAGCTCTCAAAATTTAATAAGCATAAAAAAAAAATTCAATTTTACCATCAGCCTGTATAAGCTGAAGTGCTCCCAGTTTGTCCCATTCCCCAAGCCAATGGCAGAGCCGTACCGGTTCAGTAACATCTGTCTACACTCGATACTGTCTTGAACTGTATGATTATAATAACCATTCGATCCGTATAGGTTGGGAATTTTAAGATACTTGGGACTGTTCCTAATGTTTAATTCAGTTAAGTCACAAGTGAAACTTTACAATACACCCGCATAGGGTTGATAGTTTTACACCTGTACCAATAAAATGTAACGTCCTCTGTATTATACCTATATTTAAACGGTAAAACTTACATACTGCAAAATACAGAATACATACGATCCCATAACCCAAAAATACACGACATGCGGATGTTCCTACGAAGAAATTAGCTGTTTTCTTAATTTTACTAACCATCGAACACTTGGTCTGTTTTAATACGTAGCTGAGGGAATGACCACTTGGTGGTGGAAAGGCAAGGACTATTATAGTGCACTATATACATAATTATCGGTAGTCTATCGGTTTGTGATCGCTTTCACCGTTTGCATTCCGTATAGCCGCGGAAGCACTGGTACTTACATACGCTAACATTCAACGTTAGCGCCTGTTCGTCCTGGAGAGAGCTATAATATATTAACATATTGTGCTGTATACACACATATCTTCACGCCATATCCCTCACGGGGTAAGCAGTGAGCACCAAGTGGCAAATATCTCTATATTTACAGACCTGCCGCGCTTCTTCTACATTCATCATTCAACTTTTATTAGTACCTACTAATACGAGTATGTTTTAAATGTAAAACAACGACTCTTGTTTTTAATGTATTCGTCATAGTTAATTTCATTCTAATGATATTCAATGTTTGAATATTTGTTGTGTTATTACTTGTTACGTAACTATGTCAGTTGATTTAAAAATGTCTTCAAACTTCCGATCTGTCCAACTTAAGTGCATTAGATATAATTTACGGATATATCACCTCGTTGTATAATCTGTGAAAGTTGCTCGTCACTGCTTCTAGTAAGTTCTAAAGCAGATGGATTTTTAATGTATCAGGGCAGGGAAGAGGTGGACAGAGGAATGTGGTCCCGCGTTTCACTAGTTACGTTTACGTCCCACTATGGAATAGGTGGTGAGCCTATTGCCATACACCGGGCACATATCCGGACTCCCAGCTACTACTAGAAAATCTAAATTAGAAAAATCCAATAAAGCAATGATAATATTTAGTTATAATTAGATTACTTATTAGTTGTCGTTTAAACGGCTCTACATCCCTACCCTTACTACATAGGCACTTGTCTACATTTATTCTACCTGAAGGTTGTCTAGACGAAATTGCTCTTTTAACGTCAACATCGCCTTTTGGACACTTAGATTAAATAAAGTGTTCATATTATAATTTTCTATTGGTGTACAAATAAAGAGAATAATAAATTAAATAAATCAAGAACTTATATACTAAGTATACGATAGATAAAATTATTTTGAAGTACTAATATGTGTATAACTAACGGCATAGTCATTAAAGTTGGTTAATATTTAACACCTGTATCCATGTTTGTAAAACTTCAAGTCGTTGTTACTCGATTCTTGAGTGCAACGGCAATGTTATGTTCGTTCGAATCATGAGTCAGTCGGTTGAGAAATTTTAAAAATATTTTTTTCACTTTTTCTCCTACATACTGTATGGTGTTAAGTAACCGTACTGATGAGGTCCAACAAACGAGTTACTTGATGGATGGAATGTAGTTATTTCTCGTAATATACAATCACGCCAGGTCCCTTACGGGGTGGGCAGAGAGTACGGAATGCCATATATTTCCATTTGATATTCTTTTTTCCTAATGATTTATTTAATATTCACCAAATGTAATCCACCATTGCAGGATGAGCTTATGTATATGTTAATTTGATCTACTAAGTTACGATAAAAATTCGACCAATAGAATAATGCTAATTGAATTAAGAAATTGTTCATATTTGATCTATAAATAAAATTTAATCGTACTCACCATTAATAAATATATTTAATTAATAACTCAACTAATAATATGACACAATTATTTATGACATGTAAGCAAATGTCACGCTCGGCTGAATGAAAGTCCACCCTTCGCCTCTGGCACGCGTTGGTGGCATATGCCCGATAAGGCAGAGTCGTGGCTGACAAAAAAAAAAGCCACGCGCCGCGCGTTTTATTTTTTATTAAACTCATACGGCCTATAATCTATAATAACTTGAATTACGCATACTTGAATTAAATAACTACTACATACATACCATACAAGTCCAAAACACCTGTGCAATGTTTATTTCAGTTTTGTTTTTCCATGGAATGCGTCGGATCGTTCCAACGTTGGTTCTATTAAAGCGATTGTGTGTGACAAACAGCGGCCTTGGCAATGAATTGATTAAAGACTTGACATTTAACTCGCCGCAGCTGCGAATTGCCCAGCAAGTAATTAGCAATTACGGTTTTTTTCAATTTCTGCGCAGATGTTTGCTGTTTATGGAAAGCGTTGGCCGTTAATTTTTTTTTACCAGCCAGCAGTTCACGATTGTCTTTGCTCAGAAATTAGAAAAAAATCTTGCTTACCAGACAGCGATTCGCGATTATCTTTGCTTACAAATTAGATTTTTTTTACCAGCCACCGGTTCACAATTGTCTTTGCTTCGAAATTTAAAAAAAGCGCACATCGTGAACGTACATCTAGTGATCTGGAGATCTCCCAAAAATTATACCATCCAATTTTGATATAGGATAGCATTCGTTGTTAAACTATGTTGAAACTTCATCCAACTCTAGTGTAGTAGTAGCCCTAGTGTGGTATGGAATGTTTCTTCTTCCATACAGGGAGGCTTAATCAGAACTACGGTATGTGCACGTGTTAAGTTCTGCCACGGAATTATACACTAATGATGACTATAAACTTTATATACATATATAATATACCGCCTCTTTGCTTCAATAACGTAATATCTTGAAATATACAATTTTACAGGAGACTATTTTTTTACTTTCAAAAAACGATTGGTTTTTCACCTTAATTTAAGATTAATTACATAGGTTAATAATGCCTAAGTTTTCTGAAATAATAAGAAAGTGTTGCTAATGTAATGAATGAATTTAGAATGAAATTGGCATAATTTAAGGTAAAGAGGTAGTTGTCACATTCTTCCAAGCGTATGTAAGTGAAAATGTCCCGTTGATAGAAAGAGAAAGAACATTCATTTGGTAAAACAAATCGTATCTGATTGACTTCTACAGTAATTGACGCGCGAAGTTGCTAGCGAATGAAATAATTTAATGAGATAAAGGAGTACCATATTAATTTTCTTACTCTGTCTATGGATGAAACTTTTTGCTTGGCTCGCCTTTTCTATGAATATAATACCTAATGCTATAAATACTAATTTGTATATGATTTCATTCTTTGTCGTGTATCAACGAACATCTTGCTTTGCAAGCTGACAATTTAATAATTATTATTTAAATATTTGTAAACGAAAAGGTCGACGACACAAGAAATTATGTTTTAATAGGTTTGTATTATGTTACGTAATAAGGTTGTTTTAGGGAACTACATATATTCGAGGGAGAAATATGTTAGGCATGTATGTGATAATTTTGAGTCGCAATGTGAATAAAAAACAATAATAATAATAATAATAATACATATTGAACATAAAAATGGATTTGCTATGTTGTATAAGATATGCTGTAAGATTGATTTGCAATATTGAAACACATTGGGTTGCGAAAGTCGAATGAATGAAATGAGAAGACGAGAAATGAAATGAGAGAAACGAATGACGCAGAATGTAAAAATACGCTTTAAATATAATTTAAACGTAATTGTGTATCGTGTAAAATAGCGTTTATGAAATTAAATTAACACATTTTGCCGAACTCTATCAATTAATGATAGGCACTCAGTGGCATTACGAAAAAGTTAATTGGTTAAAGTAATGAAAATGAAATACCTGTTCGTGACGTGTCGTGAACGAGTTGCATTACTTCGACGTTTAATGAGTTTTTTTCACACATATGCAATAATTCATTAATTGGTTATTTAATGTTAATATGTGTATTCTGCTTTAAGCAATATTAGGTACGATTGAAATATTATTGATGTGAAATATTAACACGAATATTTCGTGCACACAGTGCGCCGTCCTACTTGAAGACCAATATGAAAATAAATGAATGTTTGTGAAACAATATGGAAAGTCTACGCTCATAAAAAAGCACAAGATTAATATGAACGTTCAAATAACATCTAATGATAAATATTATGTAACATTTGCGTCGGGCGGAGAAATATCATATCCTCCGACATAACGCGGGGATACCAGGGTGTCGTAGGAGGCGACTAAACTCGGAACACACAACCCTGTAAAAGTGAACCCTTTGTATGATGAGTACAAGTATTAGTTGTATCTGTGTGAAAAAATATATATATATCTATGTAACTTCACGCCTGTAATCCCCGAAGAGGTCGGCAGAGGAATGCAGAACACTCCCACGTTTCACCAGTTACGGTTCATATACTCGTATATCTATTTAAGTATATATTTATACGTATACAATGTAGTTTATCAGCCATCTGGTTACCATACCACAA
>DWDV01003013.1:0-10965 GCA_018245615.1 Mimoniades ocyalus | reverse complement strand
ACGTATAAAACTTATTAAAAATAATGGGTAAAGACCGGAAATCTCAAAATTTCGTTGTAAAAGTTCGCTTTCATTGAATATCGTTTTACACACAACCACTCGATCCTAACGGTAGAGACTGACTGAAGAACGAAGCGGAGGGAGTTAACCGTTACCTACATGTTGCCACATGCAAAAAAAAATGCCTGTAACGTGATTAAAAAGATTTTTACGGTCTTACCCTTTTTACGATGTTACCCCGACGCACCCTATTATTATTATTGCTCTGCCTACCCCTCACGGGAACGGAGTCGTGATTTTCTGTTGTTATTATTACTAGTATTATAAACTTTTGTATTTTATATTGATGTTATCCAATGTGCGAATTGGTAAATAAATTATACGCAAAGAAAATTTTTATCACATTGGAATTTAACAAATCGATTCTTAAATGACACCCAAGTTACACAACATACATATATACCTATATGTAACATGTAAGATTGTCTTAGCGTTCCCGTGGCTTCGCCCCGTAGCGGCGCGATGGAACACCGTCCGGTTTTTAGTCGGTTAGAGCCCGACATAACCTATCGTCGGCCCCGTGGTGGTAGGCACTCGACCTGAGTTTTCCTGACGAAAAAAAAAATAAAAAATAAAAAAAAAAGTAAGATTGTCTTCGTAGGCATTAAACGTTGCCTTCATAGGTGTTTGATTTGTCATAACAGGCATCGTGTGCTCAATATGGAACTACTATTATTTATGTACATGACCACTGTATGAGTAGCGATACCTAATTTAAATAATATTAATCTAATTTATCTTGACCTTTAATATACATATATGTAATATAAATATTGTGGTTATATGGTATTGGTGTTTGTCTATTCAACAAACTCAACAAAGTGAGCACACTGTGGTCTCGGATTGCACGCGAATTTATCGAACTCGACCGCGTTCTAGTTGCCGTTGTAATGCTGGTTCAACACTGGTCACATAAATATTTGCATTAGTGTAAACGTGTCCTTAAAAAATTACCAAATTATCATGTTGCTTTAATACGAGTATCATTGTAAACGTGGACGTAAAATCTGATTTTCTTATTCAATATATTGTCATGTGATGCCAATCAATGTCAATGTCAATTCAAGCCGATGGAAGTGCGAATGGTTAAGATTGAAAGAATATGGTTGTTTTTTACTATATTGTCAAGCCAGGTTCCTGATTGGGGAGACAGAGTACTGAGTGCAAAATATCTGTACCGTTACACGCCTAAATGATTAATATGAGTATTTTTGTATTTGTGCAATCGATTGGTATAGATCGTTGTCTTTCGTTGCTGCACTGGTTCATGGTTTACGACAGTTTGTTTGAACGGGTATCAGTCGATCATTGGCTATATGACGACCTACGTAATGGCACTATGGTGCGCTATGACACAAAGTACAGTGTTACGCTGGCATTACAATTGCTTGTATGCGATTATATGCCGCTTATTCTCATCGACCCAGTTTCGCTGCGTTCATTATTTTTAAATTGGCATTTACACTATTTTGAATGTTCAGACATTTGTCACGCTACGTGGTCAACGGAATTTAAATGAAATGAAACAGTGTTTCTACGTAATGTCAACGCACAAGTGCGCAAAGTTGTAAGTATATTTTATTGTGGTTTGACTCACGCGTCGATGTATTAGACTGGGTGACTAGTATCAGTCCAGCGGTAAGTAATGCATGAGCTCATACAACATACGCAAATCTGTCACGAAGGAGCACAATGTCTTATGAGCGAAGGTTGCCGACAAACACTCTAGCCAAGGTAGGCAGTCTAGCGTAATTTATTCAATACTGGCTTAATCAATTTATAGAGGCACAGTCAATTCCTTCAAAGTTGAAGTTCAGTAAGTGACGTGTGTCAAACACACAACTCTCTTGTCCTTACCTTGTTTTATCAAAACTAGCGAAGCATTTCGGTGTAATCCAACTCGGTGTAAACGTAAAGACTAGTGAATACAATATATCACAGTGAGCAAAAATTCGTTCTAATCATACAAGTATAACTCTTGGCTGAGAATCGAATCCACAATTTCGGTTATGGCATTAACCACTAGACGAACAGCAAGTGTTATGAAACATATGCGGTTTTGTTTTGCAATTGTCACAAAGAATAATTTGGAGATACATCAACATATATGTAGTTTCCTGTGAGAGATTTATCGAATGTATTAACAAACTGTTTAATATTCTATAAAATAATAAGGATAAAACGAAAGATTCTTTAGGAAGGTAATACAGAAATATAAAAAGATGAATCAGTCTATAATAAATCGTAACGTTGGTAATGTGGACGTGTTCTAGACGAGACCTGAGTTAATTTTATGAACTTTCGTTTATTTTCCATAATCAAATAGGAATACTGTACTAATGTGGATAAAAGGATGCGGAATATATGTATAATATAGATAATATGAAGGAGTTTTTTTAAAGTAGGTACATTCGATACTAGAAATACGTGTATAAAAAAACTAAATTGACTTTAACTGACATTAAGACTTAACTACGTTACGATATTAGTTAACCGGTTCAGCTGTTTTTATAATTAGCCACTAAGACCGAATTACGGTTATTTGAATTATATATTTGACAGACAGCTGATATCGTGAAATTGAATAAATTTGAATATCTATAAACATATCTACGTGTTTTTCAATTATGCACCGGCTTATCTCACGTATGTTTTTTGTGATTGCTTTAGTTATTAGTTTCAGACTTGATTGAGGTACTTCTTTTTTCTTATACATGGAACCTAGCATGGGCCTATGGACATGTGCTACACCAGAACAGTTGCCAATGCTTTATCGGCTTTATTCATGAGCTTCCCCCTCTTGTCACTCATTTCTGTACTTGGAAGCTTGAGATATTATTACGTTTTAGAGTATTGTAACAAGTTTAATATGTATATCGCGTTATTTCAAAAGTTTGCAGTAAATTAAACAATATTTTACCAAGCTGTACTATCACGACACTGTTGCACTGGAAACTGAATAATTTATAAAAATATAATAAATATAGAAATCATAACAGAAGGTATTTAAATATAATTATCGCTCGTATTTGAGGAGAATTTCACTGCGCTATTATAAGTAATTTTTGTACTGTCAGTCTAAAAAGTCCATTTTTATTAATGATAGCGTTGACAGCAACATTTATACCAAGTACGTGTAAGGATTACAAAAGAAGTATAAATATCCACCAAACGCTATATTTCCATTATTGCTACAGTGTATTAAATCGTTTATTAATCGTTCCAAATAGTTGTTTTATTTGAAAGAAATTAAAGACACAAATTTGAATCGACCTTTTTTGCATACCTTACACACAATCCCCTGGAGTTCGTATTGATGAGACACGTTAGCCGTTTGATTACCCTATTATTATTTTCCAAATATATAGTGAGTATTTTAGTATATTTATTAAAATATAATGAGGTAGCGTTTTAGTATAGTTTCTATGAAACCGTATATTACAAACCGTCCCTATGTGTAAAGTCCTAGAGTTACGACAGAGTCAGACACCTACATGTTAAATTCATGTAACAGACCTAGTTTTGGATGCTCGTATTGGTCCTTTGGGTGTAAGTCTATGGCACCCACGATACCACCAACCCTAGTGGACACGTAAACAAAGTATTATTATATCTTATATACAATATCTTATTTTGAAATAAATTACCAGCCTACTACCGTAACAGTAAAGGTCATCACAGACGTCATAATGGACATATATTAAAATACTACAATGTATTATACGAAATTCCCACAGACGGTAGCTATACTATAATATATATCTATACAATAATACATCTTCATCATCATCATCATCATCAGCCTATTACAGTCCACAGTTGGACACAGGCCTCTCCTGAGGGAATATGCCCATAATCTCCACGCTAGGCATGCGGTTTGAGGATCGCAGAGCATTGCTTCTCGCACCGCAGCCAGGGTATTTAGCTGTGCCTAGGCAGGACGTGTCGTATCGCGATCTACCAACCCTGGATTTAGTCGCCTCTCACGACACCCTGTATTCCGGCCCGGGGTCGGGGAATGTATTCTTACTCCGCCCCGACACGGACTACGTCTTGAATAAGTACGTCTTGCTATACCGAGATATGTCTTGCTATAGCAAGATATGACTTGCTATATATATTATAGTTACGTATGCGTTCACGCCTGGGTTACTATGGAAAATATGTATATTGTAATATATCGTGATACGTCTTGCTACAGTACATATTAGAAGTCCGCCAGTGACGAGCATAACATGAAATTAGTGGCGTATTCGCACGTAACATCCGATCTTAACCTATTAAATCACTCGATCGACGTAAAGCATTCGTTTGAGAACCGTGAAATCACGATGCACTGTGGCTACACGAAGATTATATCATTAAAATCAATATGACTTATAATCGTAAAACTCAGTGTAGACTTCAGTTTTTTTTGGATTATGAAGGATCTTTGAAAGGATTCACATTGAAAAATGTCCAATGTTGTCGCTTTATAAATTAATAATCTACCGATGACCATTATTGATACACTATTATTTTTCAATATAAACATATTCCTCTAAGTAATCATACAGGCATCCGGTAGCGTCACACGCGTTGTACAATATCGTGATATAAAAAGAAATTATGACACAATGAACAGGATGTTAAGTAATATTATGAATGAACAGCAAACACGAAATTATACGTGCGGGAACAACACCGTGATATAAGTTTAAATCGTCATTAAATTCACGTGATGATTTTATGTTTCAGAATTCAGCCCCACTCCGAGAGTTTATAATGCAAATGTTTTGCTTAGGTAATCTTTCTTTAATACGTTCACGACTTATTACATGGTGGGACCTAAATGTAACTGGTGAAACGTGGGAGTATTCTACACTCCTCTGCGTACCTCTTCAGGGATTACATGCGTGATATTACGTTATTTACGTTTTCTTACAGGTATATTGTTTGGATTCAAAGTTTGGTTCAGTGAATCGTAAACGCGTTCCGTAAATGTAACCTACATATGTGCTTACAGTATCCGAGGAGTTACCAGTACGCTGCATCTTCAGAATAAACTGACACCGTCATCTCGAGGGGCTTAGTGATTCTACGTATACGCTCGACACGTTTATCAATGTGTCTGTTACTTCAAAAGTATGTTATGCGCTCGCTCGCGCTGGAGTTCGCCCGTTATCAGAAAAAAATGTATTTCCTTGTCGCTTATGTCGGGTCATTATACTTTTTAATTAATGATTATGTATGAGGTGCTTTAATGATAGAGTTGGTGAGGGTAGTGAAAAAAATATTGATCGTAGCTGCTTTTTGGATTACGTTGAAGGTCAACGTACCGCTTTTGTATGAGCGTGTCGAGGCAAAGATTACATTACTTGAGTGTATTGTTTTTTTAAACTAATCGTTCCACGCCTCAACATTCCATTTTGTTAACTTTTCATGCTGTCAAATGTATTTGTGTTTATTTTATTTCAACCATTAATTCATTAATTCAATAGTTCAATAAATCAGTATATTTTACATTTGTCAGCAACATTAGTCGTTAATAAGGTATGCGTGGCAACGAGATACGTTAATTACTAGATGTGAATTATAATTGTCGATAACGCTGAAATAAAATGCTAACGATGTAGTTAAAATGTTACGCCTTGTACAATACATCATATAACGTAATATCACACGTGTAATCCCCGAAGAGGTAGACAGAGGAGTGTAGTAAACTCCGACGTCTTATCGGTTACGTTTACTTCCCACCATGGAACAGGGGGTGAATCTAACACGTAATTAATCGTGTGATTAATCATATTTTATTATTTAATAAAAATATTGTTTCCACATATTTTCAGTAAAATATATATCAGTATGCCTGGACCTTAACAGGGTGGGCAGTAGTAATTTTTATATTCTAGAAATAATGAATAGACATTTCGGTCAGATTATATTAATTGGTCATTGTAATTCCTATAATTTCAAAAATATGTTATTTGTACGTAAACACTAGACACGTAGATTTATTTTCGATGCATATTTAAAAGAAATTATCGTCATTGTTCTGTGGATGGTTTCAGGTTCGGTATTAGCTCCACTTAAAGGCGTATAATCGGTATAAATTTTAAAATATTTTCACTTGCTCTTACGATAGTTTGCCTTTTAAGCCAATACTTGATCAATAGTTACTCGTAACGTTGAATTGTCGAAGAGTTCGACTTTCATGCTCGGGAAAAGCCACATGACTGAATGGCGATTCTTTAGTAATGGCGACTTTAGTAGGTGCGAAAGAATGAGGGGCAACTCTTGTTGATCCGAACGGATGAAGTGTGGCTCTTGTCCATGCGAATAAATGAGTGACGACCCATGTCCGTGTAAACTCGAATGGTCGAACAAAACGCAGCGGCGCAGTTATGTTGATTCGGACCGCAGACAACGCAAGTTCAATCGCAATAAAATGCCACTGTAATTAAAACGGATGTTACTCGTATGTTGTGTTGTGCGCGTGTGGAAAATTGATTGTTGTTAAGTGATATTGAAATCACTTGATTTTTGAATGGGTGTCGTGCTTCGGTGGCATATTTAATTCGGTTCCGGTTTCACATTGCACACAACTAGTCCACGGATATATTGAAAGTTCACGTTGAATAATTGGTATTGTTATTCTTCACAATCGTCATTAGAAGTGTAATAGAGTGTGCGTATTACAATCAAAGAGTTATTCTCTTGTTTATGTTCAATGTCATCTTCAGATTCTCACGCTGATTTCGTCTATGACAAATGCTTTAGTTTGCTGTTTTTCGTCATTGTAGATAATTGACAGGTTCAGACACACTGACCGTCACTCGGCAGTAATGCATAACAATTATTATTATTACTATTGTTATTAAACCAACGATAGTTTTTATTATTACTTTGTGTTTGATTGGTATAGCTCAATGGCAGGTATAATATTTTCCGTTTTATAGCGTTTTCTACCTTATGATATCTGCAGTAGACATCGCCACATAAGCCATGTTTCATTGTGGTAATATGTACGTAACATCACGCCTGTAATTCCCGAAGAGGTAAGCAGAGGAATGTCGTACACTCCCATATTTCACCAGTTACGTTTACGTCCCACTATTGAATAGGTGGTGAGCCCATTGCCATACATCGGGCACATTTCGAGACTCCGAGCGACTATTAGTAAATCTAAATTAGAAAAATTCAGTAGTCATAAAATGTATTCATGTCGAAAACATTTTCACGCGATGTTTTTAGGTCTAACATGGTCCATTTATATTCTTATAACCTTTATAAATATTTATGTGAATCAAGATCAACAACTTGATACTGATTCTGATAATATGAGCTTAAAATCATTTGTACGTAACACGGCGTTCGTTTTAAACAAATTCAATGGAAGTTTTACGTTAATTCAAACCGCAGACGGATACCAGTGGCACAAGTACGCCGTGTCGATGGGGAGCCGATAAAATTCCATCAGTGTAATGACAGGGCTGTAGGGGTTGACGTGCCGATGAAATGTCTAGTGCCGGGGCTGGAAATTTGTATATATGTATATAGTTATTTACTATTACATAAGTTTTATAATGTTCTGTTCGTGATGTTACATTTTTTTTAATTATAAGATATACAGGTTCGTAAACAAGGAAATTGGCAGCGTGTTCTCTGTTCCTTGGCCGTCTGAATGAGAAACGTGGAAGCAACCCGTTTCTTTCTGGTAATTTCTGTGCTATCAGAGATAATTCTGTACTAGTGTTGTAATGAATAGGTACGAATCAACTTTCAAGTGCACAGTACAAGCTGTTGCTATCCCTATTCAGTGAAGTGAAGTGAAGTGAACTAATTTCTATACCTTATTATACTAGTATTTTTTTCACTTCTTTAAATTTATTTTTGTTCCTCGTACATTGTCGGCTCTAAACGTGCCCCTTCAAGGGTAGACTTTGATCTATTTACTGATAAATAACTTTTATAACATGATTTTATTTTTATTGATTGATCTATGAATAATTTTGTTAATGTATTATATGTATGTAATGACATTATTGATTTAATTAATGTAAGTGGTTTTTGTGTCAGTGTATTATTTAACAATTAATAAAGAAATTGACAAGTAATATGTTTTAGGATTTGCATTTCTTTTGTTAATTAGTTTCATTTATTTTTATCATCAATTCAATTTTATCGTTCATTGCCTGACATGGATCTCCTATCAAAATGAGAAAAATCAAGGCCATAGTGAACCACGCTGACCAAGTAAGTAAGTAGCCTTGGTAAATTACACACAACTTTCTGCCCAGCGCATTCCATACGCTCCTTACACCAATTATGTTTACTGTTTATGAATGAATGTCGATACAAAGTTTCCGGGTGAAAGTCAACTGTGGCCCGATGAAATGTCAGTAGGTCTCACCTGTGGTCAGCGACCACTGCTGCACGATCTCCGAAATATCTCTCTCAGGTATTCATTTTGTATCGGTACCTTAGTAGGTACTTGTTTAATATTATTTTTATTTTCTATACATCTAACATTTGTGTTTTTGTACATATATAACATAAATGATAGTTACACATGATTATTATATACTTAATTGCATATTATTACTTACATTATATCCTTAATTACATATACATTGATGTACAGTATAATATAAAGAATGACATCCACATTCTACATATGAGGTGTGTCAACTACTTGATTACGACATGCTTTGTCCAGTTTGTGATTAGACGGCGAAGTGTCAGTTATTACAAAATATGAAAATTATTATTATTATCATGTTAAATAAATCATTGACTGCCTCGTTGGTCGAGAGAGTGCAAGCGTGACTGTTGCTCGAGGGGTCCTGGTTTCGAATCCCGCTTCGGGTGCTTTTGGATTTTTCTGATTTACATAGATTTTCTAATAGTGGCAGAGTCTGGATGTCCGATGGTCAGGGTGTGGGTATAGGCCCACCCGCTGGTTCATGACGGGAAATAAATGTAACTCGTAAACGTGGGTGTGTATTACACTTTCTGATGTTACGTTACTGTTCAGTGATGTTTCGTTACATTACATAAATCATTACATGTGGGAATGAGAACTGATATGTGAGTCAAATGGGTCAGAGTAATTTATGTTCGTTATTAGGATCCCGACGAATTTTTTTAACCGTTTTTCGCATCTTACAGTAATTCTACGTAATACGCAAATTCCGTTGTATTTCTTACGGTACTCTCCTTAAATGTGGGATATAAAATAGGTCGACAAAATGTTCTCGGAAGTGTGAGGCACGTGCTTAATAATGTTTCCGAACAAAAGGAATATTGTAAGTTTTCGTCGAACTTTCTGGCACCTATATATTAATATTGTTCGAAATTATGAAGCAGTATTTTTGTGACTATGCAATAAATGCCAGAACATCAACGTATGTATCTTTAACGATTAATTAAAATATCTGTTCTAGGTTCTAGCATGTGTCTACTCATGGTTATAATTGTGTGTTTAAAGGAAGTTTTTTTCAACATAACAAGAGATATTGCTACAAATTATGTTTATGCCAAGCTATTTATTTTATTTACAATTTTTTAAATTGTTAATTTGATCAACTCGTCGTAACCAAACGTGCTCTACGATCCCCAACCATACGCGCAGGGGACTATTAGCAAAAACCCCTCGAGGAAGGCCAACAGGACTTAAACAGGTTAATGATTATGAGCTAAATGTTTTAATTTTATATACTGAATACAAATGATGCAAAGAATGACCCATAGTTGTTATTTTTTTTACTAAAACTTACTCAGATGTCGCACAAACACGAATATTATATTCTGATCCTACTACCACTTGTTGTTTCGACATTTTGGTGTTTTGATAATGTATGTAAACATATTATTGTCATAAATCAAATTTACAGTTTGAATGAGAATCCTAATGTATATTTTTTTCTCTATTTATCTATGTTTATTCTACTTATTATATCTTCATATGTCTCTTACGTAGTACGCCGAACGAACCGAATGCGAAACATTTCTATCATCTACATACATTTATTTATTATCCATTTTATGCTGCGAAATTACAACCAAATTCATTCCTCGCGCAATTAACACACCGCAAAATCATGCCTACTGAAACTATTTCATTTTTCTGCGTTCCACTGCAAAAAGTAAGTTAAAAACGTGTGATGTTCCGATATTCAGCTTTTAGTCTAGTTTGCGTAAAACTGGGTCAGTTTTTATTTCGCGGTATGAAAAGCAGTGCTCATTTAGTTAGTTGCATTTGGTTTATCTCGCTGCATGTAGTTTTTTTTTACTCGCCGAAGTAATTCCAAGTGTGGGTTCGTATTCAGTATGTGTAATTTAATATCTTTGGATTCAAAATAAATGTAGGGGCTTGAATATGTTATTGCAATTTGATTCAGGTTAATGATTTCTTGTATTGTTTTTTTTATTCGAAGGTTGCGTTTTGTAGATGTGTATCATCAGCAAATCCTTTTCCGAATGACCATCCTCAAAACCTAAGCAATAGTCTGCCATGTTGGTTTTAATATTACGTATTACGTGCTATGACGTTAAAGAATACCTTCGTATGGAAACCAGCATTTTAAATTTTTTTTAAATATATTCTAAGACG
Organism: Mimoniades ocyalus; assembly: GCA_018245615.1. Lineage (NCBI taxonomy): Eukaryota > Metazoa > Arthropoda > Insecta > Lepidoptera > Hesperiidae > Mimoniades > Mimoniades ocyalus. The sequence continues at coordinate 311 of DWDV01003013.1, read as the reverse complement.
CTTGAAGTCTGCCAATTCGCGATTTTGCCGCAGCACTGAGACTTTGATTTTGAGAGTTCTCATATACAGCAGTGGATAGAACGAAAAAAAAATAGCTGATCATAATGATGATAACGTTAAATTGGAGACCGCGGCCTGTCTCGCGTAGCGTAGAACATCCTTCGGCTAGATGGGATGATGATTGTCCAAACGCTTTACGCAAAGAACAATTATTATTGCGAAAGTCTAAGTCCAAGACAGGGTGAGATGGCGCCTATTGGGAGTCGCCTATGTCCAGCAGTAGACTAAGACTAGCTGAGACTAGATGATGA
>DWDV01003012.1:0-10967 GCA_018245615.1 Mimoniades ocyalus | reverse complement strand
AACGTCAGTTACGTTTACGTCCAACGTAGGAGTGTACTACACTACACTCCTCTGCCTACTTCTTCGTTTTTAGGATTACTGCCATGATGTTACGTGTCATTATTAATTCAATGTAATTTGTCTTGTCGTATATCATATTTATGCAAAATATGTTATTTTAGTCTTTTTCTCGTGTTAGAAGTTTTTGGAGTTCAACGGTCCGTAATTTGCTATACTTTTGGCTACATCATACTTCGTTATATTCATTTTTTATCTACCTTTTTTAAAGAACCTAAAATAAACTACTTACTGTCCTGTTAACAACTAGCAATGCTCATTAAATATTTACTATATTCGATGCACCGTGTAAAACTAATTTCAGCATAACAATGTGTCACCTAGAATGTATTGTTTAAACAAAAGTCTATGTTGAAGTATTTAATAAAGCTATGTATATCAATCCAGACTAACAAACGCCGAAAGATATCATTTCCCATGCGATTATAATTGTTCCTCCTATTATATGTATCTTTGTCCTCTCACTTTATAAATTACAAATACATAAGGCTATCGTTAATGAGCTTTAACGCTAACTATACCTTTTTATGTTAATTGAAGCAAGAAAAATTACACATTTAAAAGCTCTCCGAGAACTTATCAATGTATTTAAATAATTGAGTTGACTTTAACTACGTCGCTACATAGTGTAGATTTGGAATGAATCCCCTACCGGAATTAAGATTTTAGTTCACGATTAATACAAATGTATGCCCTTATCAGCTGTACTAAGTGCCGCCTCTAACCGTTGGGATTGCTGTTCATAATGTGAATTGTTAATGCTTTTATCCATTGACATGACTAATCAAGTCATTCTGTTCATTACACAGTTGTATAACTCGCGTCGCACGCCTCTCCTTGTCGGTCCAATATGTCCAATGTTCTGGGAATAGTCTTATTTGGTAAAACTGCATTTCTATTGGCACGGCTTTTTGTAATTTGGGTGTGCGGTGTTAATTTTAATGTCTTAAAAAAAACGCTAAGCAAATCTGTAAATTTCCTCTATATTTAGATTTTTCTATAGTTTGTCTTTTCATTGTTTATAGGTATTGGAATATTGGGATCAGTAGATAAAGCAATATGTGCGAAGTCGTCCAAGGACCCAAATCAGCCCAGCTGCCAGGAGTTTTCCAAAGGAGTCACCTTCAACGACAGCCAAGCGATCGGCAGCTGGCACCTGCTACACTTTAGGAACGAAAAAACTCACGGCGCTGGCGACGCTCACTGCGTAGAGTTCAAACTAGTTGGGGAAGCGGTACGTATCTACTTCTATTGTAATTACGTATACCTACATTTTGAGACAGATATATTAGTAAAAATCTATACAAATAAATAAAATTGGGGTATCTATGTGTAATATCAAAATAACCGGTTTTTACTATACATATATACCGGTTTTTACATATTTATGTATACACGGTACATATACCAAAATATTTTTTATTTATTTTTTGTCTGTTTGTCTGTTTGTTCCGGCTAATCTCTGAAACGCCTGAACCGATCTTGACAGGATTTTCACTGGCAGATAGCTGATGTAATAAGGAGTAACTAACGTAACATAACGCCTGTTATCCCCGAAGAGGTAGGCAGAGGAATGTAGAACACTCCCACGTTTCACCAGTTACGTTTATGTCCCACTCTGGAATAGGTGGTGAGCCTATTGCCATACATCGGGCACATATCCAGACTCCGAGCCACTATTAGAAAATCAAAATTAGAAAATTTTAGTAGTGCCTGACCCGGGAATCGAACCCAGAACCTTCCGTTCGGCAGTCGCAAATACAACCAACACGACCAGCGAGGCAGGAGTAACTAAGCTACTCTCATTTTAGAATGTTGGAATTCCACGCAGACAAAGTCGCGGGCACAGCTAGTACTTAATATATTATTATTGCCATTATACATATATGTATGTTACTATTATTATATACTATTACTTAAATTAATCGTAACAAGTTAATGTTCAAAATGAACATTTAAAAATTATTATTCTTTCTGAACAAGAATTATCTTGGTTTGGAGGTATTTATGGCTCTAGGTTACATTATTTTATGATATTGATTACAGGAAAGAAAAGAGCTAGAAGAGCGCATTGGAAAGTTTGTGGAGAACCTAAAATGGGAGACCTTGACGCTCAAAATGGAGATCCCGTGTGGTAGCTCCCAATCAAACAAAACTCGGGATTACTATTTAGAATGGCTTGAAGGAAATGGTTCCTACAGGACTCTACAAATGCCGTCTCGGACGGGTAAGTTCAAAATTGTCGCCTTCATTGTTTAAAATTTAAAAGTTTTAAAATTGTTTAAATATATAATGCCAGAATAGGGTTAATGCTATATTTAAATATAAGATATAAAAATTATAAATGGTAATAGTGAAATAATTTAAAAACGTTTAAAAGGAAATTCAAATTATGAATTATCATTAAATTATCAAAGTAAAAATATTAAAATATACTGTTATGAAGGTTACTATTATGTACTCGTACATAATTTAAATTCATATTCTAAATTTGCTTCCCAAATTCAGGGCACTTCCACTTATTTGAAAGCAGACTAAGAAGATTAAGTCAATGTCATATTTCAATGCAAATCTTAATGTATGTATGTATATGCCATATTTAAAATTGATAGTCTTAGTCACATAGTCACTGACCTTGACTTCTAAGGTCGGTGATGTGGATTCAATTTCCACCCGAGACGAATATTCGTGTGATCAGAATAATTATTAGCTCTGTATCTGGGAGTAAAATTATCTACTTATGTACATACGTACATAAACATATATATATTCTTGTAGGGTTCTATTGTCCAATTACCATATAAAAGAGTCTGCCTAATTTAGAGACGGATGACCGTGTGTGAATCCTTATGTATAATATTGCAAGTTTTCATGTTATAATTTTGATCACCTCGAACGCAACAGCTAAATTAGACTTGAATGGGTTCCACCGTTACCCGATGCGGCTAAAGATCATCGAAGGTCAATACCTAGCCATGATGGACTGCCACGAGAGGTTCGTGTTCCTGTTGGGCAAGCAGCCGCCAGCGGGGAAGGAAGTTGACGAGCGCATCAAAAAGATGATCGATATGTACTGGCCGGAAGAACAGTAACAGCCCCCTCTACGATTGACAGATATAATCGTTTGACTTTTTAATTTTTACGAATGAAGAAAAAGTAGGTAACTGTTTAAATGCCAATGTATTTTAAAAAAAATTAATTGTAACATTAGTAAAATAATGAAGTGTATTTATAGTGACGTGAAGAGATTAATAAAATAATCATTCCAATATTTTTATCTGTATTTTTTTTTGTAAAATAAATCTAAAGTTCACGTTGCGTCAAACATGAGAACTGTCAGAGTTTACTTACTTCAAGATGGCTGACTAATGATTTTGATCAATCAGTCATCAATCAGAGTCAACTTAATGTTATCGGGTCATGGTCAGGAATTAATTCCTTAATTCCTAATTCCACAGCGTCCTGATCTCCTCATTTCCGGACGTCTAAACAATATTTACATCTCGTGGAGAACACTTATTGTGAAGTACACCACTTCTACTACACACGTTAAAGTGACAGTACATTATTTTCTCATTTCTAAAAGTGATAAATAATATACAATCACAATTCACAATGTACACTAAATACGAGAATAAAGACATTCAGTACTCGTTACTCTCTACCCTATGATATACTTGACGTGATGCCAAAAATAATATTAAATAAATATAAGGATGTAAATAATTATTATTCACATTTTATCACATAGTATTTTATAAATCTTTAACGACTAAGATTGGGTATAAGGATTTTTATTCATACAATTTCCACTTCAATACCACCACACGAATGGACGCGTAGCAGTCACTACGTTGTACAGGTGTTGTGTGATTAAACATTGCGTAAAGTCAAATAACATAAGTGGACGATTAAATTGTAATTTCGTGATAGCGTACACCACGAGGGGTAGCTCGATAAAATTACATGGGAAAATGAGCCAACGACATATTGCGCGTGTATTTTTACTTTCCCCTAATTTGTAAATTACAAATCTAGAGAAATTTAAAAATATATTAGTACTGAACCCCTTGATGTTGAATACTGTTGTTCCAAAATAAAGAACATAATATAACAAAATAAAGAATATATATTCATATATATAAAGATATGCCCACACTAACGTTATTAAAGATCTAAATGATTTAACTGTTTATATACGTAGTATACATACATGGGTAGGTACCTATATAAGTGTTTTCAATTGTTCATAATACATTAATAATTAGAACAGCTCTAGTAATGTCAATGAACACAAAAACTGAATAATCGTTGAAACTCACAAAATCATTACTTACTTTCCACTCCGTCGATAGAAAACGCAACCCCACATAAGTACGGTAAGCACCACTCAAATTAAGTGTGGCTCGATCAACAGTCATTTTCGGTTACAATTAACCACACATTTGAGTGAAAAGTCAACCACCCACTCCAATTGATTTATTGTGCCCCATGAGTCTCGCCATTGTATACTGACTTTTATTACACAGCTACACGCAACTCCGGCTAACTGGAAGCACCCGCGTACGTTTATCAGCTTCATGACTTTTAATTTATTAATAAAACATATTATACAATGCGTAAAAACAACTACGTGATATACTGATATTCGTTGTATAAAGACATTTAAAATATTACAAACATGAAAGCAATAAATATGCAGTTAAAGAGATATTTATGACCTTGATTGTTATACAAATTATATAAATAGATATTATTAAATTATGTAACATGCACAGTTGGTTATAATGTTAACCTATCATTTAACGTACAGTGAGTACCTATCTGTTATTGAAATAATTCATAAGTATTGCTACATCTAGTAATATATATGTGCGTGTGATGGCGTGTGCCATGGAGGGCGCAACGTTGTTCATTTGTCTAAACGCAGTAGCGTTTTGAAGGGCACTCCGCCGAGGGCTGGGAAAGTGTTGCACTTTACAAAGAGTTAAAACGCTTCGCGAGCAGTCAAGCACTCGCCGGTTATTTCGTTAACCGCTGCGCTTTTTGTCCTCAAAGTCTGTAACTGTTGATTTCACGGCCGACGAGCACAGATTACTCAGTTCGCAAGTACATTGATACTATGTACGATCTGTCTCTTTGACATTGTTCATTTAGATTTGTGCGACGCTCATTATAGCCGAATGTAGATAAAATCGTGAATCACAATGTAATCACTTTGTAAGTTATTAAATTATAGTTTCAGACTGTTATTAAGTTCCGAATTCCAAGCAATTACAAGTAACTATGTGGAACTGTAGGTACGTCACGACAAACTTATTATTAAAAGTTCTAAATGTAATAATCGCTAAAATAAAGCCGATACGAATCAGTGGACGACGGAACATGAAAGTGACGGTAATTTTCGACTGTTTGCCGTCTATATCGATGGAAAACTTTTTCAATTAGGTACCATTCGAATTGGTGGACCTAATAACCGAGAAATACGATAGTGAGGCACGAAATTCGCTTGCAAGTCACTTTTTACTTATTTACATAGATTGTACGACAAATGAGAAATAAATGCAAATTTAAACGTAACTATTTGTTGACGATTCAAAATAAACTTATGTAGATTACAGGCGTGATTTTACATTTTTATACGTTCTTTTATTTTTATACGTTTTATTATTCTTACCTCTATATAAAAAGAGAAAAAGTTACATGTAAATAATGGAACAATTCATGAAAGTGAATTTGAATTCCTTTCCAATATAACATAGAAAAATTAATTTCGATTCGAACAGTGATTGAAACAAGAACGTTTATTTCCAATACGTGTAATTACAACACATAAACATTGCATGCTGACGGTTGGGAAAATTCGAATAACAAGCGGGGGTGATTTCAGACTTACTACGTGTTTCTGAACAGAGGAATGACATAAGTAAGTTTATTTGGAAAAGTAGTGACGATCTTCATTAAATTTGTTGATTAATAGTAATAATAATTAACATTACAATTAAAATAATAATTTTTACACTTGAATACAATAGATTAATTCCCTCATGTACAACCTAATTACACCTACTTAGAAATAACTACACTTACTATACCATAATCATTGTTACCCTGGTACTACCCAGTAGCTAATTTCGTTTTTATAATTTATTTCAATGTTAAACTACTTTACAATATATTTGGAATCGAGGTGCGTATATGAAGAGAGTTATATGTATAATAAGTAGCACATCAAATCTCTAACGATAGATTTTTGACTTGGCGCTCTCTGCCTACGCTTACGCTACCTGGCGTGTTAACGTATAATAATTCCGAATCCAAAATCAATTTCTTTTTTTACTATAATAGCACGGGTATATAATATAAGGGCACGGGGAAGTATTTTAATTATTAATTTTTCTCCAATTCTCACTTGCGACATTTTTACACTAACGCGCCGCTGTGGGAACGCGCCTATTGCCAATTATTAAATTAGACAACTGTTTAATTATATCGATCGATTTTATCCCCGCTAATTGTAGTCCACGCCCTAATTAGTGTAACATATACTAATTATAACGCTTTTTATATTATTCACTATTAGTGTACGTTTCTTAATTAGGTATTTATTATACATACCAAAATGATTGTTGTGAAATATTCAAAAGGAGAAATTCAAAACTGCACTGATAACTTAAGTACAAAATTTCAAAGATGTATTAGATATAAAATAAAAGTACAGTATATGAGCAATCTTATGTAAAAAAATATAGTTTTCCAACTTCCAATATCAGCCAGTAGCCTACCTACCAGCTAATAAACATAATTATGTTATTGCCAATATATATAAATCCGCCAAAAGACAGATACCTGCCAATAGACAAAGATTTATCAATAGTCATATTATGTATGTCAGTTTATGATTGATGTTCAGATATTAGCACACCTTAAAGAAATTCATATTACCTTGTAGGTAGCTAATAATGTATATAAAACCCGGTGCACCCAATTAAGAGAAATATTTTAAAATTATAATTTTATCAACGGGTTGAACCCATTGCTTCGTAATTCATATCGAGGGTGTCAAGTTGCGATTAGTTAAGTGACTGATAAGTCTAATTTGCCTTCGAAAAAGCTTTTAATATCGACAGGACAATATATACCTACTTTGCTGTCTTATATTTTTCGAACATTTCTACAACCGTCAAATAAAGCATTTTTTGTTTCGAATTACGTGCTCGTCAACTTCAATTACCTACTAAAATTTGTACGTTGCAAACAATCACAAGATAACATTTGTTCCCAATTTTCGTCAGTGCCTAAGAGCATATGAATTACGTTCTAACGACTAACAAACCGAGACTAAGTGCGACCGAATGTTTCCGTTCGGCTCGTCTTTGCTGCCATTACGGTGGTACGAGTGCGACTGCGATACAATTACCGGCCACTGAATAATTTGATAGGGGAAATGATTGATACAACAATCACAAGTAATCAGAATCGTGCGAGAGCGATTAGGCCCCCGTGGGCAGCGACACAGGGCGCCGCCGCAGGACCCGACAATTGCTTACCGACGATTTAATCAAGTACTCCTTCCTAATGGCTTTCTCTCTTCATTAAATTGTAATAATGGTCACTGTTTTTGTCTTCGCCGAGCCATGGGCGGCTCCGTAGCTTAATGCAGCAATAGGAAGATTTGCTGCTTTCATAAACACACTCTTAAATAAAAGTAATTATGAATATATTAGTCGATTAAACTTCATGACCAACAAAGCCCCAAAAAAACGCAGGTGATGAAACTTTTCTTTTGAAAGCTATAATAAATACCATGCTATACAGAGTCGATATACCTTCCTAGCTACACGTTAGATGGTCGTCATGCGATTTGACGATTAACGACTGAATTCTTTGAAGGCAAACTTAATTTTAATCGCCCTTTCAATTCGCTTCGATAAACAACTGGTATCTCTACAATGGACAACTTGAATTTTTTATAATTTAATATCACCATTCAGTAACTTGAATAAAATAGATATAAAATTAGTCGAACAAATATACCTAATCTACATTTAAGAGATGATGGAATTGATACCATTCTAAAGTTTACCGATAAGTGCTACATAGAGACGCGGCATTAAACTCTAAATCCCAACAACTGCAAATGTTTTCTATGAGGTTGTTTAAGAGAATCTGTAGTAAGCAATCACCAATGAAAAACAAAATTGTGTGCTAAGACCCATCGATAACCACGAAAAAATATATTGTGAACTATAGGTATAGTGTACTCGAATCACTAAAGTTTGTAATAAAACTAATTTCTTTGACTCGTAATAAATATGAGATTAATAGGTATTTCTAAAATAGTACATATCCATCCAGCGAGTTCCAAAAGTTCTATCTAGTAATAGGCAAAACCCACTACTTAACATTTGCAAAGTATATATTTTACTACATACTATAACCTTTTTTAATACATGGGTATTAGTGCTCCAGAGCTGGTCCTTACTCTACCATAGTTTAGATGCTATTGGCATTCGTATGTCAAAGAATACATCTGTAAATCTCTGCTCTATGCTATTATTTCGTTACAGAGTATTATGTGTGTGACATTAGCTACACTTCTCTTGCTACCTCTTCGGGGATTATAGGCGTAATGTTACGTACATTGACTATATTACCGTAAGCAGTAACATAACATCACACGTGTATTTTCTCGAAGATGTGCAGAATTTAGACCTATATAAGCATACATGGATGGATAGGTACGTACATGAAGCGATGCAGAGTGTAGACCTATATAAGCATCAATATCATCAGCCTGTTTAAGTCCACAGCTGGACACATGCCCACATACATGATCGTAAACAATTAATGTTTTATTTTATTATCTCTGACACGTGCTATAGGTATATGTAAAAGAACTAGGGCGCTTTCTGATCCGGGCATTTTCGGCGCGTTTTGGCATATACACGTAGTATTTTAGGCTTCAATAAAACAAAACGACCGTGTACGCGTGCAAGCACTCATTTTTTGTCTGCCTCAGTGCGATGCAAGGGGTGGAGTCGTAGGCCACTCAGGCGCACGCGCGCGTCGGGCACAACGCACGCGTACATACAGGCTTCAATAAGCGTAAATAAACTAACTTATACGCGCCGAAAATACGCTAGTGTGAAATTGCCCTTAAATTTCTGCTATTATTTATTCAAACTATAACCACACATACCTACCCGACATACCTACTTGAAAATGGGATAGAAAGAATTCTAGATAAATTAGCGACACTGCACATTGTTTGCAGACTCCTTATACATGTTGTATATTTTGTAGCATTTTGTATGTCGCTGTGTGATGACCGTCCGCACCGGTCACACATGTGATATAGAAATTCTTTATAAATACCCTACTTGTGGTCTAAAAGAGAATTTTATTGTTCCTCTAAGAAGGATACAGACATATTTCATTTTTACTTCCCAGTAATTCGACTCACTCGTCTTGAGATATAAGAGAGATCTTTCCAGTAGTTTGTTGTTAGACATTACAGATCTCACCTAATGTTCCAGCAGTGGTCATTGTTCTACCATAGTTCATGAATTAAAATCATTGATTAAAATTACCAAATTCTTAAATTTACTAATTGAAGGATGCAACGAAAGAAAAAACGATTTAATTATTTATATACACATTTATTACACCTTGTATACACAAATAGTACACAAAATATAATCAAATAAACATTTAATTGTAATATAATATTTATATACAAGTTAGGTACCTGGTAGATGCCTTGTAAACAAAAGTCGAAGGGAATGTATAGAAAATTAAATAAATAACGAGTTAACTTATCAACACTGACTTAAATATGAAAAACTTTACTAGGTATAAAGAATATTATAATAAAATTTTGGCCTATAAATACACATATTGACTAGCCTCAAAAGCCTTAGGGCGCGTAAAAACCAGCGGTACCATGCACACGGAAGCGATAACGCAACAGTTACCGCTGCTTTAAGTTTCATCAAACATCAACATTGAACATTGAACAACTTGGAAAAAATTCATTGGAATAATTGGCTAAGGCATACATTTACAATTAGCTTAGTACATCTTGTATTGAAATATTTATACAATAAAATTGCAATAATTATTTGTTGTGTACATTATTTTGGGTAGGGTAAATGACATGTTTTACTTTTAACATGAGATCAGCTTATTAATCTTACTTCACATTTTTTTTATCACAAATAAACCGATTGAACTGATTTGACATTTATAACGACAACTATCGGCGTCACTCATTACTAGCCTATGAACTACAGTCAATCTGGGCACACTACCGCTCGTCTGTACACGCACTTACACATTAACAAATACCACTTAAAGAACATCTCATTAATATTATTAAAGAAAATCGAGGATAATTCGAAGCAATATCGCGATTAAACTATACAGTGACCATGAAACTGATTAAATGGCAAAAGTATTAATCGTTAATTGCATCGGTGTCCAATTAATGAAATGCTTAGATGAAACATGCTCAGGTGTTCCTTTAAAACTAACACATGTCTGTCAGGTCGTCAGGAGGATTACGAGTGTGATAATTTTGACGCTGTCCACATTGATCGTTTATAATGATAATATGGCAATAATACAGCTTAGTATATCTAGATACATATAGGTTTTATCGATGAATGCTCATTGATAAGGCATTTTATGCTTTGTCCAATATTGTTCCAATTGACAACGACATAAAGACTCAAAAAAATTTACATTTACGAACTTTCTCGGTTAGTAAAGAAAAATGAAGCAATAAATTTTTTTATACATACGAGAGTGCGTTTTTAAGTCCGCGGAAACGCGGGGTTGGAGGGGGGATAGCGGGCTCGTTAAGGGCGGTACGTGTTAAGTGACTCATAAATAGTATAAATATAAAG
>DWDV01003011.1:0-10969 GCA_018245615.1 Mimoniades ocyalus | reverse complement strand
GCGCTGGAGGCGCGCACGTGCGCCGACCTGCTGTCGCAGGCGCAGTGGCACGTGGCGCGCGCGCGCCGCCAGCACGACGAGGAGGTGACGCTGCGCGACCGCCAGCGCGAGCAGCGCGAGGCCTTCCGGAGGCAGCAGGTCAGCGCGCTTTACTCGTATATATGTACGCTACACTACAACTTGGTACTTCGTATCGTAGACGACGAATTGATTTAAAAATACGTTTCACAGGAAGATGAACGCAAACGTCGTGAAGAGGAGCAAGCTAAGAGCACCGTCGAGATGCTACAGAAGCGACAAGAATACAAGGAGAAAACTAAGAACGCTCTGTTGTTTGCGGACATGCCGCCGGAGGGCAAGCCTAAGGGCAGCGGGAGGGGGCGGCGGAGGGACGAATACATTTCCGATTCCGCGAGCGGCAGTGAAGCACCTAGGGAGGATGGGTAAGAATTTATTCTGATAATAACTTACGTGTCTTAAACAGGCCGAGCATTAAAAGATTTGATGCATCGAAGCCTATACAAAAACCTAATGTTACAATGCAAATGTTAAAATGCTTCAGGTCGAAGAGCGAGAAGCCGCGCAAACGTAAACGAGAGCCGGGAGAGAAGAAGGGCAAGGGCAAGAAGCGGCGCGAGCGCGCGTCCGGCAGCGACAGCGACGCGCCGCGCAAGAAGGGCCGCAGGAAGGTACGCGCCGCGCGGCCCGCGCTGTTGCTCTCCACTGGCACGCCACGGAGCTCACATCTCAGCTCCTCGTCTCCGCCCACTGCTAGCCGCTCTGTTATACTTATTATTGTAATAACAGAATCAGCAAAGACAACTTTATCTAAGCATGATTAGCCTCGATATGCTTTTTCTGCCCAATCTACCTGTTAAAGTGTTAATGATGGAGTTTGAGTGTTTAGTTTACATACCATTATGTTTCCATTTTTCTGTATAAGAAATCGTTGTGTGATCTATGTACGATTCCTTAATTTACTCGCTCGCAGGGAGAGAAGGGCATCGGTCGCCGTGAGAGAGCCCTCAAAGACAAGGCCGAGGAGAAACTGGGCATGAAGCAGCGAATGAAGATAGTGTCGAAGGAGACCATATCCACGTCGGAGTCGGACTCGGACGAGTCGCGCAAGTCGCGCAGCCGCAGCCGCAGCGGCAGCCGCAGCCGCAGCCGCAGCCCGGCCGCCGGCAAGGGCCGCAAGCGCATCGTGTCCGCCTCCGACAGCGAGCGGTGCGTGCTCTGCGACCCCGCAGCTGTACATGACTCGGCACTCGTTCAGATAGTATTCTTTATCGATTTGTGTGCTTAGTAAAATTTCATTTAAATGACATTTAGTCGTAAAGAGGATGCTATCTGTTTAATATTGAACAATGAAACATCTGTGCTTTAGTAAAGTGCTCGGCATAAGGTCTGTTCGAATAACGAATCTTTTTTACATCTCATTGGACAAAATCTTTCCCGATTATCTGGAGCATAGAATATCACTCTCTACGAGTGCAGATTTACAAATATTTATTTTTTGAAAAAAAAAAATGTTGGCTATTCTAATTTACATATCTGTTGTAGATCTAAGAGCCGCTCTAAATCGAGAAGTCGTTCCCGCTCGGGCTCAGCGAAGAGTAGATCACGGTCCAAAAGCAAGTCTCGATCGAAGAGCCGGTCTAGATCTAAGAGCGGCTCTCGTTCTAAAAGTCGATCGAGATCAAAAAGCCGATCGAAGTCAAAGAGTCAGTCAAGATCTAAAAGTAGGTCGAAATCCAAGAGTCGGTCAAGATCCAAAAGTCGGTCAAGATCCAAGAGTCGGTCAAGATCCAAGAGTCGGTCAAGATCCAAGAGCCGATCGAAATCCAAAAGCAGATCCAGATCGAAAAGCAGGTCTAGATCTAAAAGCAGATCCAAAAGTCCGTCCAGGTCGAGGTCTAGGTAAATTTGTTTTTCTTTCAATTTACTTGAACTACAATTTTTTCTATTTATTCATTTAATCATTACTGTTACTTCTATTCTTTTATTTTATTAGTTACGAAAAACCAAAATTTTATCTCAGACTAATGTAATATTTTTTGCAGTAGAATTAGAATTATAATAGTTAATATTTAACATTTTCTCGTCTTGCAGGTCCAAGAGTCGATCTCGTTCCAAATCCAAAAGTGTGTCTAGGTCCCGTTCGAGATCTAAAAGTGGGTCGCGAAGTCGGTCCAGGTCCAGGTCCCACTCTGGCTCCAGGTCGCGTTCTGGATCTAGGAACTCGCGACCCGAAACACCCGTGTCCAGGAAGTCCGTGTCGGCCAGCGAGGACGAAGCCTAGTTGGATGTGTAAATATTTAATAGAGAATATAGTAATATGGTGTTCATACCTTACCTACAAGGTAGGCATAAGTTGATGCGGAATAAATTCATATAAACCTTAGGAGGACCAATAGTAATAATATCTGTATACTGTTTCTTTCTGCTACATTTTTATCGCGATCACACACAGCATGATCTTGACTTAGCAATGCAAGTTAACTGACGAAGTTTCGCTGCAGTACTCTAGAAGCTTATAGGTCTTGACCAGTCACGGTTGGCCAGCTTAATGTCTAATATCTTGCAAGGAATGATTTTAGTCAAATGGTCTTGGTTAATTCTGATCTTGATTCGTTTTTAATTTGTATTATGAAAATGTAATAATGGTTTCATTTGATAGTTAGTTTTGTTTCTTTTTCTATTGGGAAGAAGTTAGGCAAATGTTATAATATCATTATTCAGTACTCTACCAAGATGTGGAAGAATGGCTTCCTGCAAGCTACTACCAGTATTGTGTTGTGAAGTGTACTCATATTCATTATGGGATATACAATTACCACTAGTTACTGTGTATTTATTATGTACTTCACAGCCTTATATACTTAAAATAATTTGTGTACATAACATACACATATTATTTCCTCAGTAGTCACTTACCTCAAAACATATATGTATGTATTTTGCACATTCTGTATTGTATATACAATACAGGTTGGATACTATAATACGATAGTAAATGAAAACACAAGTCCTACTCCTTCCTTGGAATATGTTGCAATAATTAAAAAACACTTAACATCGTATTTGAATTTTTTTTTTCAAACAAACTTAATAACAAAAATAATGGGGTAAAAAATAGAACGACATTTGTAAACATCAGTTCACTCACCTTTGATAAGAGCGGCAACAGCGCAGTGTGACATGCAAAAAGAAAGAAAATAGAAATAACACTTCCTGGTTTTGTCTCTTTCACACATACTAAATTTTCGTTGATTGAATGGTATGGATGATGTCAAATTTTTCACACGCAGTGTGATCCTTATGTCTTAAGACTAAAGTACAATATGCATTTACTTAATTTGATGAATTGTAGTAGTTTTAATACGTCTCGATTTATAAATTTTCTGCGATGGACTAATATTAGATTAAGCGTGTAGAAAATTTCAAAAACGAAAAAAATATCCTGTGCCTAAAGTATGAAAGATATTAGATTGAAAATTTGTTTGGAGGTTTGGGAGATGGATAGGTTCATGTGGTTAAATTTATTGTCGTAATATGGTATCCACCCTGTGTATAAAATTCTATCTATGTATCTATGTAAAAAAGAATACTCTCCAATTTACAAGTACCTACTTTAGTTTCCTGACAAGTCATAGGAAGTTCAATGACAAATGAAATAAATTTACTTGTAGTATGACGTAAATTACGCCCTAAATATACCTTATCGGATAGCAGTGTTATAGTGCCGTTAGTAAATTTATTTGCAAAAATATTAGTTAATTATTAACTAGATGGCATGCGATATGGATATCTAACTTATATATATTTGTAATCTCCCATATTTTTTACAAATTTTATGTGAAAATAGTGCCTTGGGAATGTACTGGCGTATAAATTTTTTTGCGACTATAATGATAATTTTTTTAAACTTTTATAGTATCTTGTTTTTTCGCATTTTTTTGTCATATATATGAATAAACCAAGTACCAGGATAGACAATAGAATAAAAAAAAATTGGGATATTTTCTGGCATTTTAGTATTGGTACATAAACAACATAAGTTTGAACACGTAGTGCTAGGACAGCACTAGAAGACTATCTTGTCCGGTTTAAATTTCGTATAGCGGTATTTTAACTTTTCACCCTGTCTCCGTATCATTAGCCTATTCCCGTCCACTGATGTAGGTATCTCCATCTTCAGCTCTTTGCATCCAACCGCTGCCAGTCTCGGTATGTTCATGAGTTAATTGTGAAAATGTAGCTAAATAATGTTTTAAGCAATAACCTGTCATTATATTTCAATGAAGACATTATTCAAATCTGTACAGTAAGAATAAAATTCTAATAGTGAAGTGAATAAGTGAGTGAAAATAAATAGTGTACATGAGTTGTGTAATTTATTTTAATTACATTGAACCCTTTTATTGTACCACTGTTCGGCACGAGATGTTATTCCAGAACGAGAAGGGACTAATCATGAGTTTGATATATCAAAACGTAACTTATATCGGTTAGGACTTACATATCACATCATATCGATATTTCATAACAGCACAACCGATATCGACTCGAAACCTGAACTACCGTAGCGTGCGTTTAGTAATGATATGAAATGAATATGAATTTTGATATTCATCAGCTACAATCATACGGACTGAACGCAAACTTTAGGAACGATATGAAGCGTTCAAATTCGCCCCATCTCTTTCTAACTACATATGCTATTACTGGAATAAAAGAGATGAAGTGAATATGACTTAGCGAATGTAATTTGCCGTGTTTGGATGGTTTTTAAGTATGTGTGTAATAAAATATCTAACGAATCTGGCAATAAGGTTTGGTTTCCATTGTATTTACAATAATGTTTTAAATACACTTTATGGCGCTAATTGACAAAGACTGGCCGGATATCAACGCAATAGAATGGGAGGTAATGTGTAAAACGGCACTGTTTTACAACCTTTTGAAGAGATCATGTCTTTAATATGTGGTGATGAATATTTAACTGGAAGTATGGTCATAGTGGTCACAAACTGTTTAAACAAATTTGTGAAGATTTTTTGAATAAAGATGAATACAAACGGTTTAATCCAGTGGTTGTTGACATAATCTTATCGGTACAAAAAGGTTTGAGAGAAAGATTTGCTAATGTCGAAAACAGCAAAACCTTTGGCCTCTGTACGCTATTAGACCTTATAGATTTAAATTACTATGTTTTAAAAACGAGCAAGCTATCGCTGAATTGTAAAGGCATGTATATACACATCTTAATTATGTCTGAGAGACAAAACACATCGAACCTACAAATTACACTTTCGTGCAGTATATAAATCATTGGTACCGTTCACAGACCAGAGTTTAACAATACTGTTTTTTCCCTGAGCTCATGTGTATGGGTTTTGAAATAGGTTTTTGAAGATTCATTAGTTATCAACATTTAACGAATAATATAAAAAGGTAATTAATAAAATCCACAAAATCGTCTATTAATATAATCAGGAAAATTACAATGCGGCATTTGCTTCTCTACTGTATTCTCAATACATTTCATAATGAAAAGCTTTAATTGTAACACAACCGTTAGCTTTTCGGAAATACATAGCCACTGACAGTTGTTCCGAATAACACTTAATATTTTGATATTGTATCTAATCATACAGCATTGAGATTTAATGATGAATTTGAATTTGATGGACGTTAACTTCTAACATAATGGATGTAGTAGGTAGGACTGGCTGGAGGTACTATGGCAGCAAGAAAGTTAATGACAACTTAATTAGTTGTGATGGAAAGAGCTGTCCAGTGCCTTCACGGGAGTTGTTAATGCTATGTACAAATAGTATGAGTAAAGCAATAAACAAACAGCTAAACGTTGTGACTCTCGATGACTGATTTCTATACATATATATACAATATGGTTAGCTGACACTTGTAGAAAAAAATAATTGTGGAAAACGTCAAGTGAAGGAGTCCAGCTCCTCTCTATACTGAGGGAAGATTGAGTGATATTGTGCACGTGCCAATCGCACAATTTAAAACTATGGTGGACTACGCACTAACGGTACGGTTTAGCTCTTTCCACAGCTACCAGAGGCGCGGATAAAAATTCGATTGGTGTTAATGGCGATCTACCAGACAAGCTATGTGGATGTATATATATTGAGATCAGTGTCCCCAATATATCTCGTCCAACTGATATACTGAAAAGGCATAAATGTCATTATTACATTAAACGTTATTCGGCACATAAATTTTTTCAAATACATATTCGTCAAACAAATTACAATTATTACACAATAATTATCTAATGGACTAATATAATAAATGAATATCCCTCTTATTATTAATAATTGAGCTTAACACGCAAGGATTAACAAACAAGCAATAAATATAGCTCTGACTAGTATAATATAGACATTTAATAAATTAATAGAAACATCCTAAAAACAATTATAAATAGTAAACATCTCTTAATAAGTAAAGGAAATCATATCCGATCACAGTATGTAACATATTATAATTAAAATTCATTCAAATGGAAATGTCCCTAACGTTAACAAGGTTAACTTAACTTAAGGTTTTCAATTATTTTTATACATTGTTTTTCTTTCATATTAAATAAGGATTAAATTACAAATTATTGATTTCTAGATATCAAACTAAGTCAAAATCAATATAAATAGAATTTAAAATATTTTTATAATGGTTGTCGGATTTCAAATCTAACGTCCCACGTGTTGGTTACATAGCCAGATGTCGCCTTAGGGACACTTACAAATGAAAGAGCAGCGAATAGATTGAGAGCAAGTATACATTTAAAACTACATCATTTGAGTATTATGTTATTTCTTACATCCAACAACTAACGTATCGTCACTAAACACCTACGTTAAAATTCCATACAAAGTTCGCTAATTTTTATTACTTAATAATTATCAATTGGATTAAAAAGTTTCATACAAATTCGAATATATGGCAGTTAACGTTCTCAATTCTCGATTGCAATTCCGCAGTGGTCGTTATTACTGTTTCCTTTTTATATTGACATTAGTATATTCGTTAAAAAGTAAAACTGATTTATCTTTAATACTGAGTAATTTTAATGTGCGCTAATGTATACTTTAACGTACTAAAACGTTTTACTAGGCCTACAGTGAATGATACTCTGTATTACTAAAATCTTTGTCGTTAAGTAAACATATTAATCTCATTAGGATTTTTATTTATTAAATTTTTTAAATGAAGTCTTTGTCGTAAAGTAGGTAGGTGACGAGAATTTAAAATTTTTATTCATTTAATTTGGTGTACTTGGTATTTTATTTATAAACGCAACTTTTGTTCATATATTAACTTTTGTATGTGTGTAGCAACATTTAACAGCAGTGCTTATCCTGTAAAAATACTGCCGAATATCCAAAAATAATAATTCCATGTTCTCTAGTGACAATACAAATATTGGGTCATCTGTTCAACTCTGACACAAGATTTTTAGTAATACAAGGAATGTTTATTATTTCCTACGTACTAGAGAGTATATGGTTTAGCAATTCTCAAAAGGGTATATCAAGTTTTTATATATTTTTTACGAATTCAAAATTGCATGCACATTCTAATATTGGCCTACAATTAATAAAACTTTGTAATATTCAATTAACTATAAATATATCTAAGAGTATGTAATCCATAAGCACCTTAAAAGAGAAACTAGAATTGTATTAAACAAGTGTTCCCATTCAATTTTGTTATTACAAATTGGCCAGAAAAATAATTTTGCTACCTAAATAAAGTATATTGAGCTAGGTTCATTTGTTCCTAATTAATTTCATAAAGTCTTAAGAATATTAAAAATATTTTTAAATTTACTTTAATAAACATTTGTATTAAAGCAAATGACATACACACAACAATCACATATTTATGTTATTAGCAAATTAATTTACAATTAGGAGATTGTCAGTCAGACACATTGGGATGTCACAATCTGTAATTTAAGCAATGCATGCAATCATTGGTGGCATAATTATGTACAATCACATACTTCATATAACAGGTAAAAAACGTCAGTTCCAGCTGACTTACTAACAGGTTTGCCGTTTTGCCAGGGAATCAAAAGACTTAACATTTGATCACTAATCTGTTTTCACGAATCCACAACAGTAAAATGTGGAGGGGCAATCTCAAGGGCTACCCTAATTCTAGCAAAAAACAGTGTCAATCATAAACACAAGACTGCAATCCTTAATTAAATCAATATGTTATCAAATACAAGTTTGAGAGTTGTTACCTTATAATTAATCTGATTTTTACTAATAGTTATGCTAGCACATCTTGTATAAATGAAAATTGGACCTATTAAAATATTAATATAAAATTGATTGTCTGTATCAAAGTACAAGGTAAAACACTCAATTGGCTACAGATTAGCGCCATTGTTTTTGTGTCCACCAATGAAAATAAATTGGTTACAAAAATTGTTAAAATCTGGCTAATAATGCTTCAAATTGGCAGACGATTGTCTCCTGCATCATATCTCCTTACTTGTTACTAGTTTTGCGCAGCTTCTTTTGTACCATTTTGTGTACTATTTGCATGACCAAAAGTAGCTGTTCCATTTGCTATGGTGTTTTGAGGGCCTCCAAGGAAAGATGTAAATGTTGTATCTCGACTCATTGGTGGCTCCAAACCTTCAGAGAGTGGAATACAATCCAGTGCAGGCACAGTATATTCCCTGGAAATACATTTTTTTATTCTAAACTCAGTAGATCGAACATGTGTCTAATTATGAATAATAATAATCAAAAAAATAAGAGGATGAAATGTATTTTCTATTGTCTTACAGCTTCATACTGAATCCTCATAAGTGTATTAAATAGTGGTGTAATTGAATGAATACAGAATAATGAAGAATATTAAGAAGTGGTGAAGGGAAAGTTTGTTCTCACATTGAAACATTGTCTTGCGACTGGACAGCATCGTGCACCAGCTGCGGCAACAGAGGCGGTGTGCGGGCGTCGAGCGGGCGGGATGCGCGCGCGCTGAACAGGAACACACCCACGACCGCCAGTAGATATGATAGGAAGTACAGGGCATGGAACTGCACAAACAATACACATTTTGAAACATAACGGTGAAACTGTATGCATTGGCTTTTACAAACAATAGGTTTACTTGTGATCAAGCAATATATTAAACACAACACTGTAGACAACTGAATTTGATATTGTTGGTAATGTCTTCATTCAACAATGTTCAAAGCATTAAAGATGTACCACAAGGACTCCTATAGTCACCTATTAGTAGAGAGCTTAGTCAACTAGTGAGTGGAATTAAACATTCTTATTCACCAATAATAACATTGTATTGAACAAATAGTCGAACCTCTGTTTACAAGGCAAACCCTAAGTGGCATAAGTAATATAAAAATAAGTATACCAACCTTAAATTGAAATATGTACATTCCAGCAATAAGTGTGTAGTAGTCTGCTGATAAAAATGACAAGTGTAAGATAATTGAGCCTGCATCTCTCAGCATAAAACTCTGCAATATTTGGAATATAGTCTGCACTCCACAGTAGCTACCCAAATGGACTATGGTATCAATCTCATACCAGTTGAATGTCATTATCTCATTGAATTCGAAAAAGAATATTTGTAAGCCGCAGAAAACACTGCCCATGAAACCAAGTAGAGCTAGATATTCAGAGCAGGACTGATATTTGAGCATTACTTCTTGCAGGACTGTCACCACAGCATAGAGGAGTGAACCAGACAGGCAGAGCATGTCACCCACAAGCTGATTTCGACCTGAAAAAAATTTAAGGCTGACAAATGGCATTTGTTTTTGCACATACTGTTGTTTGAAATTGTGGTCTACAAACAAAAATAAATCTCTAAACATATAAAAATTGATTAACTAGTGATGCTGTCTATCTTTTTATATACTTATTTGACACCTACATAGGACACCACAAAATCACAGTTATGTAATATGTATTTTAATGAATAATTGTTCTATCACTAGATTTTGTCTATTCACCATCTTAAATCTGGCTTCAAATTAAAATATTTTCATACCATCAGTGGGAGCACCTTCCACATCCGCCCACACGACACAAACAACAGCCATCAAGCCTAAGGTAGCCCCAGCCACATGGACTATTCCGAGCCTTTGTCCCCTCCATGCTCCACCCACCAAAGCAGCCCCTACACCACTGCAGGCCAGCAGCTGTCAGCTGAGCACAGATGTGAATCTCTGAGACTCAACAAGAAGCCAATTGGCTTCGACATCCAGAAAGCATGCTGTGATAATTATCAACCACCATTGCCTACAATAGATAATTTCCTTGAGTTAATTTGGTGTTATAAAGTGTGAATGAGGAATATTATTATTTATACTATGGCTGACCTGTGTCATCTGGTTATTAAATGCAACTTATAAACTAAACCACATGTGAATATATAAGCAGTAAAATATCAAATCATTCAATGCTAAGACACAGACTACAAATTCATACTACTGCCGCAATGGAACTCAGTCCTACCATCTTTGGGTATTTGTGTATTATATTATACTATTGACTACCGAAGAGGAATTACCAACATATACACTGACTTGAGAGAATATTAGAGTCATGTTTAGAGTTTTTGTGAATAGTGTTTACACATTGGCAATTTAAGGTGTGTCTTATTACTAAATTAAATCGTAATAGTCAAGAACATTCCTATATGTTCATTTACTACATGGATCAAATTTTAAAACAGTGTAACAAAGTTGTGATATGAAAATTGTATATTTTCCTTGATAAACTTACCTCTCTAATCTCTGAACGCCATTACACAGCAAAGTAGGGGTGAATAGTATAAAAAGCACTAAATAGGGCACTATCAACTGACTAGTAATGGGAAATTGCCAAGTTGCACTTTGTAGGAGCGTCGTCAGAATACACTTGCCGCTTAACAACAAGGACAA